>JAQQSY010008121.1:0-10059 GCA_028646535.1 Procyon lotor | reverse complement strand
GGGAGGCACGGGGGACCCGGAGGCACGGGGGACCCGGAGGCACGGGGGACCGGGAGGCACGGGGGACCCGGAGGCACTGGGGACCGGGAGGCACTGGGGACCGGGAGGCACGGGGGACCGGGAGGCACTGGGGACCGGGAGGCACGGGGGACCCGGAGGCAGTGGGGACCGGGAGGCACTGGGGACCGGGAGGCACGGGGGACCGGGAGGCACTGGGGACCTGGAGGCACTGGGGACCGGGAGGTGCAGGGGCCGCCAGGCTTTGCCCCAAGTGCTAGTCAAGACACACGGCTGAGCTCCCCTCTGGGCGCACTGGGACAGGGAACAGTTCGGAGAAGTGGCCCTGGGGGCTGCGCGTGGAGTCCCCCACAGCCGGACCGCTCGGAGCACAGCCCGCAGCCCACGACTGGCTCCCCTGAGTGCTCAGGACCCCCCGGAAGAGAACAGTCTCTGGAGAAGCTGGTAAGACACGTGGCTTGTACGCACAGACCCAAGGGGATCCTGCCCCCACCTCCCCCCGGCACGTCGCACTAACATCGGGGCCGAGCATTACACCAGGTCGGCCCTGTCCGGCGAGGCGGCAGAGCCCCATTCTGGACCACGTGTGACCAGCTCCCCGGGCACCACCTTGGTACAAAGTAAAGACAAGCCGGCAGGCAGGGTCCACGGGGCCAGAGAGACCAGGGGCAGGCCCTCAGGCCCCTGCAGAAGGGACACAGCTCTGGGCTGCCCCAGCTGCTCCCTCTCCCAGCCCCCTGGGGCCACACCGCCCCCGCCACTGGGAGGGACCCCATGTGCTAGACAGGGCTCCGGGGTTGTCGCAGGAGTCGGTAATGAACTCTGTCCACCTTGCTCCGGGTGCTGGCTGGCCACGGACCTCAGAACTCTTGCGTTGCTCAAATCTGCAGAAGCTGAGTCACAGAACAGAAGTCCGGAGAGCGACAGTGGCCCTGGGCCGGGAGTTCTGGGGCCTCCGCGCGACAGGGAGTGGGGCCTACAGAGCCCCCCATCAGGAGCACCCGTGAGCCTCCCACAAGAGCTGGCGAGGCCCCCTTTCCTCTGAGCAGGCCGACCGCACGGGACACAGAGGGCACGCGAGGGGTGGCAGGGTGGGCAGGCACGCAGGTGACCCACGCAGCCCCCCAACCCCGGAGCTCTGCTCCCCTTTAAAACCTCAGCCAACGACACACGGCGAACTGCAGGCACGATTTCTTCGGTAAGTACAAATCTTAGTTCCTACGTGCTGTGTTTTACTGTGAAAGTGAAAGTAAGTTCTTTTTGAATTGATGATAGTTAATTGTTTTAAAACTAAAGCCCAGATCAAGAAAAAGCAGTCATCACTGATTAGCCCTTGACAGTTACCAATTTGCTGTATAAAGAACCAGTGAGACACAGCCCACTGGGGGTATCAGGGTACGACGAAGGTCCCGGTCCTGGGGAGGGGCCCATTCTCCACGGGGGGGTGCAGCGGGGCTGGGCCGGCTCACCACGCGTCCCCACAGGCATCCAGACACAGCCACGGCAGGCGGCCCTGCTCCCGTGCCAGCCTCTGGGGATGATCACGGACCCCAGGGGTGGCCCCAGTCCCATGCCCCGCAGCACTGACTGGGGCTACCCTTGGCCTTGGTCCTTGAGCCGCACCTGGGGCCACCCCACGCTGGGGCTGGCAGCCGGCATGCCCGACAGAGCATCCCTGCCCTTTCCCAGGGGGGTCAAAGCCACTGCCAAGCTCACCCGCCCCTTGACCACCAGTGTCACTAAACACAGCACGAGGAGCTGGGCCAGTGGAGGTGGACAGCGAGTCGTCCCTTCGTCTGTGGGCTGAGGTCAGGACCTTCTCCAGGCTCCCATAAGCTCTGGGACACGGGTGCCAGGGGACAGCAACGACAGCACCGTGCGGGAAGTCCCCAGGACAGGGCTCAGCCCCAGCTCCACAGGCCCCAGGAGCTCCAGGTCCGCTCCCCTCCTGCCCTGGGGGGGGTCAGGGGGCCTGGAGGGCAGGGTACAGCCGGGCCCAGTCCAGCCTGGCCGCCCCCATGTCCCCTCTCACCCCCACACTTTGGGCTCGGGCTGCCCCTCCCCCCGCCTTCCAGGAATACTTTTCTTAGACTGGAAACAGTCAAATTAAGTCCAACCAAAAAAAAGCGAGCATTTTACCAAACCAGCTCTGAAATCTGTTTGCTTCTCCACCCCTTTGCTGCTAACCAGCTTCTCCAAGGGAGGAGGCACAGTAGCGGCAGCCCCAACTCTGAAAATGAGCCCTCAGGAAAGGGACAGGAAGCTGCTCCCTGGGCTGACCCAAGGCCTTCTTCCTGCCCCCAGCTCCTCCCACCCAGAGGGGATCGGGGGGCTGCAGGGCCCGGGGCCAGGACCCCAGCCTTGGGGACAGACCGACCCCACGGGGCCGTGGCGCGAGGGAAAAGAGGAGCTCCCCCAGAGCCAGCAGCCGGGAGGTCCCCACCGCAGGGACTGGGTCGGCCAGTCCGCTCTGAGGCCGTGTCCCCCAGAGGGGACGCAGGCCCTCATCACCCCAAAGGGGAGGGTGGAGGCAGGGACTGGGCATGGGGGGGCAAGCCCACCACACACTCTAGCTCTGCCCCCCCCCGAGAGCCCACCGCACCCCCTCTGCTTAGCGCTGGGCAGGGGGTGCGGGAGGGGCCCGGAGAAGCACACGCACACCCACATCCGCACGTGCACTCAGCAGTCCAAGCCTGACGGGCTTCCCATCACCACACGCCTCACTCCTAAGAAAGGATCAAGAAACCAGGCCGCGGCCTGGACCCTCTGGAGCCTCTGCTGCCAAGGGACTCCCCACGCCCCGGGCCTCCCCAGCTCAGGGGCCCCGATGGAGAAATCCAGTCCTGGGAAAGGCCCTTGGAGAGCCCCCAGCGGTCAGCACTGGGCACTGGGGCCAGGGCCTGTAGGGAGTAAAGCAGGTGGGGCAGAGGAGAGGGTAGCGGGGCTGAGGCAGAGACCCAGGGGAATGGGTCCGCCCTTGGGGGTCCCAAGGGAGCCTTCGGAGGCATCAGGCTGAAGGCTGGGTGGGGGGAGGCATTGCCAGGTGGCTGATGGGTCAGATGCCCTGGGGGGGGGGGCACAGGGCCCTAGAGTCAGCACAGCAGGTCCCATCCTGGGATGCCAGCCCACGCCCCCCACCCCCCTTCTCTCCCAGCCCTGAGGTCCTCGATGTGCCGCAGAGAAACCAGTCCCAGCGCCCCTGGTCCCTCCCAACCAGGCCCATGGGGCAGAAGGCACAGAAGCTCCTCACACCAGCCCAAGAGCAGTGGGGGGCTCTGGGTGGGGGCAGGAGGAGGGGCCAAGGGATAACCCCCCAGGGCGGTCTCTGGGGCTCGGGAGAGGCAGCTCCTGCCCGCAGGCCCCACCCACACCCCTCCCGGGCTGGACGCTGCTTGCTGGTCTGGGGGAGGCGCTAGTGGGGTGGGGACCAGCACAGGGCCTGAGCCACTGAACAGGGTGGGAGAACCCACCCCTGAGGTGGCCTGGCCGGGGGACCCCAGCCTCGGCAGTTGGCCAGCAGCCTCCTCGGCCGCGGGGCGGGCAGTGGCGGGCCCAAGGACTCGGCTCAGGTACACGCATTCCCACCTGGGAACCTGACAGCTGGGCCCCACCTGGCGCTGGTGGGGGTGCAGAGCCCTTCCCATGGGTCGCTCCCGCAGATGGCCTCGTGCGCACGCACACAGAGCACGCACACAGACTCGCGCTCATGCAGGGAAATAAGCAGGCCGTCTGGGCTGAGCCTGCAGGTGGGAAGTTGCCTCTGCGGTTGGAGCCAGCCTGACTTTGAGCAGCTGGGGGTGCGGACTCGAGGCCCCCCTCGGCGCCCCCCCCCCGTCATCTCCCCAGCGGGCCTGGGCCCTGGCCCCCAGCAGGGGAAAGGGTGTGTCCCCAGGGCTGGTTGGGGCTCCTGTGGTCAGAAGCCCGTCCAGGGCCAGGGGCAGCCCCCGCCCCCCGACTCTGCCCACTGACCCAGGCTCTTGGGATGTCCAGGTGGGGGCTCTGGCCCAGGAGCAAGGAAGAAAGAGGAAGAGGCGGGCCAGAGAGGGTCCCACAGTGAGCAGGGGTGAGGCTGGAGCTCCAGGGAAAGGAAGCGCCCGAACGGGTTTACTTTGCCCCTGGGGTCAGTCGGGCCACTCTGGGGGCCGGGGTTGGGCAGCCTGCTCAGTCTGGCAGTCGGAGCTCCCACCGCAGCCCTGAAGGACCCCCGGCTGGTCTCCAAACCCCGAGCAGCCTTGTACAAAGCCCTTCCCCCTCCTCTCTCCTGCCAAACCGCCATCTGTTGCCAAGGCAACAAGAGCAGAAAAGGCAGGCGGCACTAAGCGCTCTCCCCCCACCCCCTGCTTTCCCAGGCTCCTTGGGCTGGGCAGGCTCCAGTGGCTGCAGCCCCCACCTCCAGGCCTCCAGCCTCCAGCCTCCCCGCCACCAGTAAGCGGACCTGGCCTCAGCCCCCTAACACCAGCCTCCTCCACCCACTCTGCCCCCCCACCCCCACCTTGGGAAAGCGGCCGGGGCAGGACCGATCTCACGTTGGGGGAATGGCTGGTGGCCCGTCCAGTCCCTGCCCCACCTGCCCCGCAGCGCCCAAGCCCAGAAGCATCCACGGGAAGCCAGCCCCCACCCCTCCCAGGCCCACCCTGAGGGAGTGGAGACTCGGCTGGAGAGGCCCAGGACGTCCTAGCTACCGCGTGGGTGGTGCCCAACAGGTGACACCGTGGACAGCTCCACTGCACCTGCGACCTCGGATGAACTCCAGATGGACCCAGGACGCGGCCCAGAATCACAGCAACCCCCACACTCTGCTGTCCGGGGCGGCTTCGGAGGCCAAGGGCATGGGGTGGGTGCAGGGACGAGGAGGCCCAGGGCAGCAACAGACCACCGGGCGCCCGGCCCAGGCCCGGCACCGCCACCGTGGTGAGTGCTCAGGCCTCTGGGAGGCAGACCCCGCGAGGGCCCCTTTCTCAATGAGGCCCCGGCTCAGACAGGTTAGGTGACCCGCCCGAAGGCACCGAGTCCGCAAGCGGCAGACTCGGGCAAGGGCACACGGTCCAGGATGGAGGCTAAGCTCATGCTTTTTCTTTTCTGTTGTTTTTTGAAGCCTGGTTTACACCCTAAAACCCGCCTCTCCAGCCGTCTGCCCTCGGCAGCGCCTGCAACAGCTCCGGGGCCAGGCAACCGCCTCGACTCTCCCTGAGCGCACACCTGAGAGCCGTCCACACGGTCAGACGGCCCTCCGCAACGGCCAGGGGCCTCCCCCGCCTGCCCTGGGGAGTCGCCGGGCACGTGGAGCAAAGCGCTGGGGGCGCAGGCATTCGGGCAGCCTTGCTGCGGCGCAGAGCATCCCGGCTCCCCGGCCCACGCAGGAAAGGCCAGGTGACCTGGGAGGACGGCACTCTGGCTCCATCAGAGCCCCACCGATGCCGCGTTGTTCAGGAGATCCCCTCCCCCAGCCTGGGGCTGAGGCATGAAGCCCCTCATGATACCGCCTCGCCTTCCGAGGGCTGCTGCCTGGGGACCCGTCACCAGGTTTTGTCTGGACTCCGTCCCACCACAGGCGGGGGGACGTGCTCAGGGCCACAGAAGGAGCTGAGTCAAGGTGGGCCAGGGGGCCCATCCCTCCTCCCAGGTCTGCGGGGCAACCAGGGGATGCTCCCCGGAGGGGAGGGAGGGAGGCTGGGGGCTGCCCCAGGTCCCCAGACCGGCAGGAAGGGCAGGGAGCCGAAGGACTGCTGGCTGGGAGGGAGGAGGGGATTCCCTCTCCTCCAGAGTCACAGGCTTGGCACTGGGTGGTTGCCATGGCAACCACAGAGGCATCAAGACTCACGGGCTGTATGATGCGATGGGGCGCCCCGTCCCCCATCACTCCCCCAGGACGAGGAGCCCCCAGACGGCCCCTGACCCTGGAGCCGGGCAGGAAGGCAGCCACTCCTCCCTTGGCCACGCGCCCCTGGCTGACATCCAGAACAGGACATGGCATCCCCACCTCCGGGCCGGGGCTCCCCCAGACTCAGCAGGGCCCACACGCCCAGCTAGCATCCCCAAGGGGCACCCACCTACTGTGTGCCCAGCTCTGCATCCTATGGCAATGAGCCCCAGGCACTCAGGATCCTGAAGACCCAACCTGAGAACCACGGGGGCCCCTCTGCCTGGGGGAGAGTCGGGGGACAGTGAGGAGGTGGCCCCCACCTGGGCCCCGTAGGCCGGCGGGGCTCAGCTCGCCGCACGCTCGCCTGGGGCGGGATGCCCAAGGGGACCCCACAGCCTTGTTTGGGGCACAGAAGGCTGTGAAGCCGTTAGTCCTGGGGCCGGCCTGGGTGACGCGACAGCAGACGGCTGGCCCCGCCCCTGCGTGTCCCCCTTGCCCCCCACTCGGCACTGCCAACCGGGGAGGGAGGGACCCTAGGAGGGGCCGGCCCGTGGGGGCCCATGGCTCTGGATCCCATCCGGGCAGCAGAGGACAGGAGACTTTCACTAACTGGTTTTTCAATTCAATACTGTAAAATTAGCCCAGTGAAATGTTTTGATTAAGCCCAGTAACTATTCAGAAATTCAACCTGGCAAACTGGTTTTTTTTTAAGCTGGTGTCCTAGTTTCAAAAGCCTCAGGACTAGGAGCTAATGACGGGGTCACTTGCCAATGCCCACAGGCTGGAGGCAGGAAGGTGGGGGTGCTGAGGGGCCTCAGCAAGGGGGCGGGGTTGTGGGGAGCACGTGGCAGAGGGCGAGGGCCTGGGGGCTGCCGTGAAGGGAAGGGGGCCGGATCCAGCCCACGAGAAGCCCCACACACGAGGCGAGCCCCCAGGGGGCCAGGGTCACACCCGCAGAGTGGACACCACGGTGTGGCCAGCAGCTGTCCCGTCCCCCGAGGAGGTGTGGAGCAACACGGTGGTTCAGCCGGCACAGCACCGGTCAGTGCCCCAGGGCCTGGCACGAAGAAGAGCAGGGGTCGCCGGGAGAGGCGGGCAGCCAGCAGTCCCGGCGCCGGGGGTCCCAGCACCAGACACCGACCTCAGCCTACCTGCCCAGCGGAGCCCAGAGGCCTTCCCTCCCTCCCGGCGCCACTTCTGCCAGCGCCCGTCCCGCCAGGGCCCTGGCACGGCAGTGGGCTTGCCCACCCTGGGAAGCCCGAGGGAGCCACCGCCTGCCCCGCGCACACACGGCACCCCCAGCCCCGCCTGGTCCCACTCCACACACACCTGCTAGGCATGGGGGGCCCTCCAGCACAGAGCCAGGCCCAGTGGCACCCAGAAGCCAAGGCAGGGGTGCAAACGCTCTTTCCTGGAAGCCGCGGGGCCTCCCCAGCAGAGCAGGAGCCGCGAGAGGGCGGACGCCAGAGGCCGGACACTCTCCATCCCCGCGGCTTCCCCAGCTCCTGGGAGCACCCGGGCCGCGTCGCCGGCCCCGACACAGGGCACAAGGAAGCCACGTGCCGCCGAGGGCCCCCGCATCTGCCAGCCGGCCTGCGGCCACCGGGCACCCCCTGAGCCCAGCGTGCCTGGGAGGGCTGCCCAGGTCGGCCTCGGAGACGCACGGGCTCCCACAGCCCAGCGGGGACCCCTGCGGGGCGCCAAGGCCTGCCGTCCCCCAAGTAGGACAAGCCTGTGGGGCTTTCGTGGGAAACCAAGACGTCTCTGCCGGGAGGCAGAGCCCATGGGGCCACTCAGAACTCCGTCAATTTGCGGTTTAGCATTAAAAACAAACAAACCAACCAAAAAACCAACCTGATCTGCACTTAAAAAAAACTATCTGACTTGGTTTCCCCGATCACTAGGATGGTCTCGTGTCCGCCCTCCCAGGGGCCAATAAGCTTCTGCCGCCTCCCCGCTTATGGGGGGGCACACGAAGTCAGGCCCCCTCTTCCCAGACTCCTCCCTGGGAGGGCAGTCCTGGCTCAGGGATCCCGGGCAGTCAGGGTAGCACTTCCTAGAAAAGGAGGCCAGGAGAGGAAGCCCAGTGCCCAGAGCCCGCTGGGTGCTGGCGGGGGGCAGGCCCCAGGACCTTGGTCCATACCAAGGCACAGATACACCGACTGAGGGGACCACCGAAACCAGGGGAGTTGGGGGCTGAGGCGGGTGCTGGGACAGGGTGGCTGGGCTTAGGGACCCTGGCCAGTGCCCCACATGACCCAGATGCCAAGGCACCGGGGGTGGGGGGGCCAAGGCTGCCCAGGGAGCCTGGCAGTGGGCCTGGGTGAGCCCAGCAGTGCGGGGTACTTCTAGCCCCTCTGCCAGGGGAACGACCTCCATGGGGGCAAAGCCAGACATGCTCGGGCCCCTTAGGGGGACATGCTCCCCAGACACACAGACGGCTGGCCGCACACCCTGCGTCTGACACCAGCAGCAGGGGGAGAACAGACCCGCGGCCCCGCCGGGGTCAGGAACTGGGAGCGCCGGCCCATCCCCGGAAAGGCGCCTCGAGGACGTAATCTCCGGCGCAGGGTAATTATAGAATCTGCTTAGCAGGCAGCGGGCAGCTCGCCCCGAAGGACAGAGACGCAGAGGGGGCGGCGAAGAGCCGCCTGCCCACACGTGTCCCTCTCACCCTCCCAACCCCACCCCGGGTTCCCGAGGCCCACCTGCCCGGAGCCACCCACGGTCTCGGGGCTGGGGTGGGATGTCACCTCCACCAGCTCCTCTCACCCCAGCGCTGGCCCCAGGGGAGCAACTCTGCCTCCCTGACAGCGAGAATAGGTACAAGGCCCCAGAAAAGAGCAACCCCTCCCGACGGGCCCACCGCCCACTGCCCCCAACACACCACCTCGGGCCTGCTGCTCCCTTCTTGGCGTCCCTGGATCAGGGCCCTGACCTGATGCCCTGAGCCCCGAGCCCCGAGCCGGGCCTTGTCCCACTAGCCCCCCGCCCCCGGCAGCACCCAAGGCCCGGGGCCTGAGCCAGGCGAGGGGCTGACATTCATACACGCGCCCCCTGCACTCGGGAAGGCTCAGGAAGGCCCCTCCCCAAGTGCAGGCCACCGGTCCTGAGGCCACACACACCAGACCCGCCATCGCCCTGCCAGCCTGGGGTCCCAGGCTGTCTCTGCTGACCTGCGGATGGGCCCGGCCCCCACGTGCCCAGGGGCCCCAACAAGCAGACGACAGACATGGGGTCCCTCACTCCCCAAACACCCAGTCAACACCTGGCCTGATCCCACTTAGAGTTGATGCCACCCCCATGCCCATGCTGTTTCTGGGGGCTGCTGGGCCCTCAAGGCAGAGGCTGCTTGTCATCTAAGAGGAGGAGTGCCTCTGCAGTGGGGCATCCTGCCACAGCAGCAAGCTCCTGAGGTCCGGCACGGAAACGCAGAGCCGGCCAGACGGGGCCTGGGGAGCGCACCCTCAGCTGCCAGCGCCTCTTGGGGGCCTGGCTTCCCCAGGGGCCTCTTGCAGAGCTCCTGAAGGGCCAGCCCCGCAGACGCTGAGGTTAGGGGCATCCCTCAGCAGAGTGACCCACTGCCCCCTTTAAGTCTTGCTGCAAAGGTAGATGGCAGAGACCCGCTGGAGCTGCCAGGGGCTGCCGGGGCTGTGGCGGGACTGTCCCTGGGGACTGTCCCCTATGGGCCACCCAGCTGGCTGGACTCGGGATGCAGCAGATGCCTGGACAGAAGGAGCAGTGAGGGAGACCTCAGGCTCAGGCTTGGCCCCCCAGCCCTCCCCTGGATGTGGCCTTCAGTCCGATCCCCCTGCTGGTCACCCACACCCCCAGCCCAGCTCCCAACCGAGGGCAGCAGCAGCCCGACAAGGAGGTGATCCCCACACTGATCCACAGATCGAGGATGGCATGGCCTGCGGTGGGGAGGAGCCACCCTTCTGGGTCTCTGGACCTGGGGACAACCATGACTGACCCCCACGTGACCCAACTGGGCTCCCTACCCCACTCTGGCAGATGCGAGGGCAGCACGGTGTGCAGGGGCCGGCAGGACACAGAGCGCCAAGGTCAGAGGCCCCAGGGTCAGAGGCCCCAGGTCAGTTCCAAAGGCAAGCTGTGGAACAGGGTCTGAGCACCCCACAGCAGAGGGACCGGGGGGAGGGGCATGGATGTGGCCTGTC
>JAQQSY010008120.1:0-10059 GCA_028646535.1 Procyon lotor | reverse complement strand
CACTTCTTCAACACAAGAGTAAGTCACAAAACCAAAACCCCTGGAACGTTTTGTTTGGGGATCTCTCATCACCACACAATCTGTAAGTGTACCCCATTTTTCAAAATGTTCTCTTAAACTATCATCTGTAGTTTCAAAGCTCAAACCACCAATAAACAGTTTTCTCAACTGCTCTGGTTCCTTTGGATCATGACCCTCCATTTTGAGACCGGACTCGCCTCTTCCAACTCGAGTTCAATATGGGACCGCCATGTTTTTGGTTCTTAAAGATTTTATTTTTAAGTAATCTCTGCACCCAAAGTGAGACTTCCAACTCAAAACTCCGAGATCAAGAGTTGCATGGTCCACTGACTGAGCCAGCTAGGCACCCCCTTGTGTTTTGCTTCCTTCCTTCCTTTCTTTCTTTCTTTTTTTTTTTTTTAAGATTTATTTATTTGTCAGAGAGAGAGAGAGAGAAAACACAAGCAGGAGAACAGCAGGCAGAGGGAGAAGCAGGGTCCCCCCAAGCAAGGAGCCCCATATGGGACTCCATCCCAGGACCCTGGGATCATGACCTGATCATGACCTGAAGGCAGATGCCCAGGCGACTGAACCCCCAGGCATCCTTGTGTTTTGGTTCTTGAGAGCTGTCTTTTGGGGTCAGAAATTTGGAACATAAAACATAAAAATTGATCCAAGTAATTATTTAAATTGACCTAATATTTTTAAGAATTGTTAGACTTACAGAAAAATTGTGAAGAGTTCCCATATATTCCTTCATCTAGTTTTCCCTTTTATTAACATCTTATATTATTCTGACATCTTTGCTATAATTAATGAACTGATATGGTTATTAACTAAAATCCATGCATTTTATTTATATTTCCTTAGTTTTTAGCTAGTATCCCTTTTTTGTTTCAGGATCTCATCCTGGGTACCACATAATATTTAGCTGTCATGTCTCTTTAGGCTTTTTTAAGCTGTTGTAGTTTCTCAGACTGTTTCTGATGAAATTGACAGTTTTGAGGAAAACTTACTGGGAATTTCGTAGGATGTCCCATTATTGGAATTTATTTCTTGTTTTTCTCATGGTGAAACTATGAATATGGGCAACTGATTTTTTAATTTATTCTTTACTTATTTTTAAGATTTTATTTTTCAGTAATCTCTATACGCAGTGTGGGGCTCAGACTCACAACCCTGAGATCAAGAGTCACATGCTCCACTGACAGAGCCAGCTAGGCACCCCTGATTTTTTTTTTTTAAAGGAGACATCTATTCTTGCAATCTTGTCTATGGAAGGACTTAAAACTGAGAATTTTTGTATCACCATAATGAACATAACTGTGCCACAACATGAGCCTCACCTCACTTGATAGACTTACCCATATCTCAATAAGGAGCATGATCTGTTTTTACTAAACTGTTCTCTTTGTTTACAAAGTCTTGTCATCAAATTTTCTTCATAGGCACATTTTTACCAGTCAGACCTTTTGACTTTAGCTTTTAGAGATGTTTAACATTAACTTATATATGACTAGAATTTTTACTTGTTCAATAACATTTATTGAACATCCTCAGTACTGTTCCGTAAAGGTAGTTTTAATTTTAAATTCCTCCTTAAAAATAATGTTTACACTTATATATAGCTGATATCTATCTGTAGAGCCAGAATAAGCTGTCATTCTTTTTTATTTTTTTAAGTTTTATTTATTTATTTGAGAGAGAGAGCAAGTGCAAGTGAGCACAAGCAGGGGGAGAGGCAGAGGGAGAGGGGGAAGTAGGCTCAATGCGGGACTCAGTCCCAGGACCCTGGAATCATGACCTGAGCCAAGGCAGATGCTTAACTGACTGAGCCACCCAGGCAAGCTCCTCACTTAGCAGATCCATTAAGTGCCTCTATCCTTGAATTACATATCTAAAACAATCTTAGAAAAAGGTCTTTAAGCATGGAAACCTGACAGTATATTCTCATTTAAGAAGCAATATTGCATAGGGGCTCCTGGGTGGCTCAGTCGGTTAAACATCATTTGCCTTCCGCTGGGGTCGTGATCCCAGGGTCCCATGCTGGGCTCCCCACCCAGTAGGTGTCTGCTTCTCCCTCTTCCCCTCCCCTCCCCACCCTCTGTTTGTGCGTTCTCTCTCCCTCTCAAATAAATAAAACCTTTAAAAAAAAAAAAAAAAAAAAGCAAGGTTGCATATATCTCAGTAAAACTGAAAAAAAATCGAGCAAAAAAATTAGGTTAATGAGCCTTGAATATTATATATTAGTTGAATGCCATTTTATATAATATTAAAATCAAGATTAGAGAATTGAAACCATTGTGTTAAACATAACCAATTCTAAAACACGGTTGCTTTAGGCTTCCTGGGGACTAAAGCTTTGCAGCATAAACATTTCCTCATGACTCACATTTTTGACCATTTGCTTTGTAAATGCCAGGACCTGTCTAAAGGCTTTTACACGTATTTTATTTAAGCCTCATAGTTTCCCCTTTATACCTGTACCTAAGCTACAGGGAGATTAGTACAAAGCCACACAGTCAGGATTTGAACCCAGGCAGTGTGACACCAGAGCATATCCTCTTTAACATCTATTTTACTCTACAAGGATAAAGGAAGTGATGTCATTGTGCTTTAAAATGAGCATCAGAGGGGCGCCTGGGTGGCTCAGTGGGTTAAAGCCTCTGCCTTCAGCTCAGGTCATGATCTCAGGGTCCTGGGGTTGAGCCCCGCATCGGGCTCTCTGCTCAGCTGGGAGCCTGCTTCCCCCCTCTCTCTGTCTGCCTCTTTGCCTACTTGTGATCTGTCTCTCTCTCTGTCAAAAAAAATAAAATCTTTAAAAAAAATAAAATAAAATAAAATAAAATGAGCATCAGAGGGAGCACCTGGGTGGCTCAGTGGGTTAAAGCCTCTGCCTTCAGCTCAGGTCATGATCTCAGGGTCCTTGGGATCAAGCCCAGCATGGGGCTCTCTGCTCAGCGGGGAGCCTGCTTCCCCCCTTCTTTCTCCCTGCTTCTCTGCCTACTTGTGATCTCTCTCTCTCTCTCTCTTTCTCTCTCTCTCAAGTAAATAAATAAGCTTTTTTAAAAAAATGAGCAATGGAGAAGTAACTAGGCTGGGAGCTGTGGAAATATAAGAGAGCCCTTTAATCTGTGTTGAAATTGCTGTGATGCCAACTAGAGTTAGGCTGGAAGGATAGAGTCCTTAAAGATAAAGCTTAGAGGGGCGCCTGAGTGGCTCAGTGGGTTAAAGCCTCTGCATTCGGCTCAGGTCATGATCTCAGAGTCCTGGGATGCCCCACATCGGCCTCTCTGCTCAGCGGGGAGCCTGCTTCCCCCTCTCTCTCTATCTGCCTCTCTGCCTACTTGTGATCTCTTTCTCTCTGTCAAATAAATAATATCTTAAAAAAAAAAAAAAAAAGATAAAGCTTAGAGGTCCGATGCTCCATGAAAGTTGAGGCTGCAGTGACTTTTTGCCAGAAGAAATTATATTTCAGTGGTCAGAATTTAATGTAAATTTAATATTTGCTATTTTTGTTTTATAATAACCAATGTTTTGTATTTGTAATTTTAATTTTCGCTGTAGCCCTGAAGGTGGCTATTGTTTATACATTTCAAATAGAAAAGTTAAGATCCTTCTACTGGCGGTTAAAGAAGCAAAATGCAAATCCAAGTATTCTGACTTCTAAAGAAGTGCATTGCTGTTTGTGTCCTATACTATACAACCTCCTGACATTCTGAGGAGCCAAGTGTCTTATCCATTATCATGTCTTGTTTAAGTACAAGAAGGGACTGAAAAAAGTAGGTTTGGAGGGGCGCCTGGGTGGCTCAGTCGTTAAGCATCTCCCTTCGGCTCAGGTCATGATCCCAGGGTTCTGGGATCGAGCCCCACATCGGGCTCCCTGCTCCGTGGGAAGCCTGCTTCTCCCGCTACCATTCCCTCTGCTTGTGTTCCCTCTCTCGCTGTGTTTCTCTCTCAAATAAAATCTTAAAAAAAAAAAAAAAAAAAAGTAGGTTTGGGGTAGTGAGATAAGAACTTGAAGGTACAAAAATTTATGGAAACCAAATAACCAAATATACTCCCAGTCCTTTTTTTTTTTTTTTTTTTTTTTTAAGGTTAATACCCCTTTAAAACCTTGGTGAAAGCTGTGAACTGGCCCGTAAAAATCCACATACACTCAATTCTATACAATGTAAGAACCTCTGATTTAAGGAAAGAAAATCTGATTCTAATGTCTAAAAAGAAAATTCTCAGTGTTTTTGTTTGTTTTTTTACTAGTGGCTCACTAAGGATGGGAGCTCTTACACAGGCTTTGAACAAATGGGTAGCTAATTAAAGCTACTTGGTGCCAAAGCCTACCCTGAGGGAATTAAGAAGAAAGGGAGAAGTTAGTAGTATCTAACACATTTTATTTCTTTTGGGAAGACACTGAAGTCCTTTGTATTACAGAACGTTCCTGGTAGACCTCCCGTCAGTGAGTGGTTAAAGGATTCCAGTGAGGGACTCACACAAATAGTAACTCCTCATCTTTTAATTTATAAATGGAGATTTATAATGATTATGGTATGTCCAGTGCTTCCTCCTTAAAATTTGTCTTAAAGACATTGTGTTGACATAAAACTGTTAACGTAAGAAAAAGCAGTCTTTTATTTTTTTAATCTTTTTTTTTTTTTAAGATTTTATTTATTTATTTATTTGACACAGAGAGAGAGATCACAAGTAGGCAGAGAGGCAGGCAGAGAGAGGAGGAAGCAGGCTCCCTGCTGAGCAGAGAGCCCGATGCGGGGCTCCATCCCAGAACCCTTAGATCATGACCTGAGCCAAAGGCAGAGGCTTTAACCCACTGAGCCACCCAGGTGCCCCAATAAATAAAATCTTTACAAAAAAAAAAAATCAATGTCAAAAGCTCATTCTGGTTAGTTTACAAAGAATAACATTAACTAAGGACCAATGTATTTTTTAATTGCATATGTTCTATTAAAGCCAGTCATCAAAGAATAAATGCACTCAAAGGATTTTTAATCCAGTGCAGCGGAGAGCTAAACTTTGTGCTTTAATCCAGAGTCTGTTTCTAGGTTATCAGTTTCTAGGTTATCAACACATTATACCAATATGATATACACAAATGCAGGTGATCTCTCTCCTCTCTGTGAAATAAATAAATAAAATCTTAAAAAAAAATTTATTAGAGAGACAGAGAGAGAACACGAGCAGGGGGTGGGGCAGAGAAAGAGGGAGAAGCAGACTCCCCACTGAGCAGGGAGCCTGACATGGGACTGGAGGATCCCAGGACCCTGAGATCATGACCTGACCCAAAGGCAGACGCCTAAAGGACTGAGCCACCCAGCCGCCCCTTGACATTGATTTAGTTTTGTCTGCGAAAGTCCGAAAACCAGCTTTTAGAATAGCCTTTGTAAAGTATGTACTTTCTCATTTTTCTGAGGGTTAGATCTCAAAATGGTGATAGCTTCTTTGTATTTAGAAAGATTAAGACAGTACTCTGATATGTGCATGCTACTTAGGGATCATTTACGGAGTGAATTTTCATGGAGTTTTTGAAAAATCCTTAGCATCCTGTGAAACTTATTCTCCCACTGGTCAATTTTTTTTTTTTTTTTGGTAATTTTTTTTTAAGATTTTATTTATTTGACAGAGAGAAACACAGCGAGAGAGGGAGCACAAGCAGAGGGAATGGTAGCGGGAGAAGCAGGCTTCCCGCGGAGCAGGGAGCCCGATGCGGGGCTCGATCCCAGACCTCTGGGATCTGACCTGGGCCCAAGGCAGACACTTAACGACTGAGCCACCCAGGTGCCCCGCCACTGGTCAATTTTATTGCACACTTTTCTCAGTTAAATGTACTGTAAGTTGTTTCTCAGTTAGTGCTGGGACTAAGGAAAATGTTTGCTTGATGTTTCCCAGGCCACTGACAATTTTGAAGCTTCAACTTCCTACTTAATTGCCTTCCCAAGGAATATATACTTTTTAGTGCTTAGGAAAATAATTGAACTTTTAAATACTAGTTATATAATAATAATAATAAGTAAGCCTTTCAAAATGAAGGCTTTAGAAAGATTTATTTCAGTGAGAGAGAGAGAGAGAGAGAGAGAGAGAGAGAGAGAAGGGGTGGAGGCGCTGAGGAAGAGGGAGAAAGTCAAGCAGACTCTGTGCTGAATGTGGAGCCTGACATGGGGCTCAATCCCATGACCCTGAGATCATGACCTGAGCCTAAATCAATAGTTGTTCCCTTAACCAACTGAGCCACCAGGCACCCCTAAAAGCCATCTTAAAAGTTTTAAAAGTGAGTGAATCTTAGCAGGGAATTTATATGGGATGCCTTGCAATCTACGAACTCTTAGAACACCTTAAGTTAGTATGAAAATGCTGTTTTTATGTTAGAAAAATGATTTGTGAACCATTTTATTGTTAGGGAATAAAAATTTTGGTTAGATTATATGGTATCCCCTTTAGGTACTTCAGTGTCAAACCCAAAATTATCACTATCATTTAATGGTTTCTGCTGGCTTTTTTCCTCCATGTAAAAGTTATAGCTCATCAAGGTCAGACTCAGCCAATGATATCTTAATTCTAATATTTCAGTGAGCATTGCAAATAATATGTAATTCTTTTACTGTAGTAAAGCTTTGTAGCTGACAATGAGAGTCCTTTTTTTTTTTTTTAAGATTTTATTTATTCATTTGACAGAGAGGCGAGTAGGTAGAGAGGCAAGCAGAGGGAGAGGGGGGAAGCAGGCTCCCCACTGAGCAGAGAGCCCAATGCAGGACTCAATCCCAGGACTCTGAGATCATGACCTGAGCCGAAGACAGGCTTTAACCCAGTGAGCCACCCAGGTGCCCCAACAATGAAAGTCTTGAAACTAAATGACATTATCCCATTTTCTCTCATTCTTTGAAACTAGAAGAAGCGACAGTTTTCAGTGGTCTGTATTTAATGAAGGAATGATCTTCTGAAAGAGTTTTAGTTTTTAGCATATTATACCCTACTATGTGAACTTCCTTAGTGATAGATATGTTCTGTTTTCCTCTTGACACTTTATGTTTAGGATTCATTTTATTTGAAAAAGCGTCAGTATAAAATAAGCATAAATTATGTAATACATACATATATACATACAAAGACATAACTCACTGTAATATATAAAACTTTAATATATAGATGAAGTGAAATTAACTTATATCATTGTGTTTTAGGATTAGAAGGCCTATTTGGAAAAGAAAAAGGCCAGCTTGATTAATGAGGGGATGTCTTGCATTCATTACCCATAAGCCTTATTAGTTTATAAAAATTTCAGGCCATGTGGACAGTATGTTAATCATTTACAATCATTTGTATATTCTTACATATTATCTTTGATACATTTTTGTGTAACCTTCAACCCAAATCAGTTCATTTCAGAAAGCCTACAGCTTTTATGAGGCATTAGAGAGCAAAGCTCTGAGCAACATAAAGTCTTCTATTAACCTGTGATAGAATATTGAGCAGTGTGATTTTCTTCCACTACATTGTGTTCTGTATAATTAAACACATTGCTTTCCTTATCTTTAGTTATCAGGCCAAACAAAAATAAATCACTTGCGTCTTTGTGACTCAGGATGGAGTAGGTAGTATTTTTAAGTTGATTAACAAAGTATAATATTTCTTTAATTGACAACTGACATTGAAACAGGAGCCATAATCTTTGTGGAAGAGGCAGTCTGACTACATAAAATACTTGGAAGCCTTATCTCTAATGGCCTTTTTTTGTTTTGTTTAAAGTAAGCTCTATGCCCAATGTGGGGCCTGAACTACCGACCCAAAGATCAAGAATTGCATGCTCCATGAACTGAGTCAGAATCAGCCAGGCACCCCAGACCTTGTTTTACTTTTAAACTAAAACTAATCAATAGAAATAAAAATTCTGATAATATTCAAAATAATAGTAATCTCTTTTCCCCCCTATTATGAAAATCTTTACATACTTACAATACTGTTTGCGTGATTTTACATGTTTTAGTTTTTTTTTTTTTTTTTACTCATTCAATCTTGGCTAGCTTTCTATATTTAGAACATGTAGATTTTTTCTTTATTGCAGCTGCAGAGTGTTTTATTGCTATTTACAGATGTGTCAGTTTTATTTACCTTACTCTTCACTGATAAATACTAAGGTTTTTTTCTTTTTAAGATTTTTTTTTTTTTTAAAGTAATCTCTACACCTGATATGGGGCTCAAACTTAAACCCTGAGATCAAGACTCACCAAGGACTGAGCCAGCCAGGTGCCCCAATAGTAAGGTTTTAGGTTGAAACAATTCTGCAGTAAATTTCCTTTCTCTATATTTTGGTGGTGTGAGTGGTAACAAATACTTGTAAATTCTCACCTGAGGAATTGCTGGGTCAGTAGACCTTTAAAAATTTGATGCTTTCTAATTGACCTCCAGAAACAGCATACCTATCATCAGGTCCACATTTCCTCACATATTGCTAATACTGGTGGTGTGTGTATTTTAAAGCATTGCTAACCAGGTAGGTAAAAATGGGGATCTTGTGTATTTTTTAAATTTTGTAAAGTTGGACACCAGTCCTTTCACAGCTATCCATTTTTTCTTGCTAACTACTAACACAATTTGTCCATTTTTCTGTATTTTCTCACTTATTGGTTGGTCTGAGTTCTTAAATCTAGAATTTTAAAATGCTGTGTAATATTCAGTGTTGTTATATAATATCAGTCATCTTTCTTACATGTTACTGCAGTTAATTTCATGCATGTATTTTGATTCCGGGTGAATTATTTTCTTAGAACAAACTTCTGGGTATGAAATAGGGTAGAAAGACTGTGAACTTCCTTGTATTGTTTTCCTAATCTGAGGTAATTTATTTAATATGTAATAGATGTTATTTAATGTATGTAATATATTTCAGATTGTATTTCATATGGCTAAGGAAGTAAAAGAAAATCACCTATAATCCTACCACCAAAGACAACCACTATTAATCATTTTGCTGTTTGTCTTTCCAATGTTATACTTTTATATTGCATAGCCTGCTTTTCTTTTCCTCCTTAACGAATATAAGGAACATCTTTCAATGTCAATAAATAGAGCTATGCCACAGCATAATTTTTTGTCTTTGTTTTTTTGAATGTTTTAAAATGTTATAATATGCATAATAAAGAATTTACCATTGTAATAATTTTAAGGGTACAATTCAGTGACATTAAATACATTGATAACCATCAACACTAATCCATCTCCAGAACTTGTTCATTATTCCAAAGTGAAACTCTATACTCATTAATACAGTATAATTTTTCTTTAAAAATTTATTTATTTGAGAGAGAGAGAAAGAGTGCGCGCGCGAGCGAGCTTGCACACTCCGGAGCACAAGCAGGGGGAGCAGCAGGCAGAGGGAGAGGAGGGAGAAGCAGGCTCCCTGATGAGCAAGGAGCCCGATGTGGGACTCAATCTCAGAACCCTGGGATTGTGACCTGAACCAAAGGCAGCCGCTTAACCAACTGAGCCACCCAGGCACCTCCATTAATACAGCATAATTTTTACTCCTTTAAATATTCTCCTATTGTGGACATTTAAGTTGTTTGCGGTTTTCTCTACTTACAGGTAGCATGATACTTCCTTGTCTGATTATTTCCTCATGACAGCTGTTCTTAAGAATCTGTAGCAGTAGATATGTTAAGGACAATTCTTCAAAATTAGTCTTGAATGGTAGTCTTCACCACCACCCCCAAACTTATCTTTTAATTTTATAATAAAAGTTAAGGTAACTAGGAGGTTACATATAAAAATATAGTTTATGAATGTTTTGGTGTTAATATAGCTATGTTGTAAAATAGATAACTTCTATGGAATAGAGGAATTTTGATTGTTTCAAAGTCAGTGATGGGGGCGGGGGGGTCTCCTTATCTGGCTCAGTCCAAAGAGTGTGTGATTCTTGGTCTTGGGAGTCATGAGTTTGAGCCCTATGTTGGGTGTAGAGATTACTAAAAATAAATGAACTATGTTTTATTTATTTACTTTTAAAAAATATTGAGGGGCACCTGGGTGGCTCAGTCCTTAAGCGCCTGCCTT
>JAQQSY010008119.1:0-10060 GCA_028646535.1 Procyon lotor | reverse complement strand
TATAGGGTGGCAAAGTGTTGACTTTCTCATGCTTACCAACACTTGTTATGAGCTGCCTTTTTTAGTATAGCCACGGGAGTGAGTACAACGTGGTATTTCACTGTGGTTTTAATTTATACTTTCCTGATGATGACGGTGTTCATGGATATCCATCCTTTCTTCATTTTTTAATTGGGTTGTATTTTTATTAATGAGTTTTAAGAGTTTTTTCCAAATATATATTCCGCATACAAGTTTCTTGTATGTATATGATACACAAATATTTTCTCCCATTCTGTCGGCTGTCTTTTCATTTCTTGGTAGTGTCCTTGGAAACCCAAAGTTTTCGACTTTGATGAGGTCTAATTTGTGTATTTTTTTTTCTTTTGTTGTTTAGGCTTTTGGTATCCTATCTAAGAATTAATTGCCAAATCCAATGTCACAAAAGTTTACCCCTATGTTTTCTCTTAAAAGTTTAATAGTTTCTGCTCTTACATTTAAGTTTTTGGTCCATCTTGAGTGAATTTTGCATATACCGTGAGGTAGGGATCTAATTTCATTATTTTGCACGTGGCTCATCCAGTTGTTGTCCCAACACCATTTTTTGAAAATGCTATTCTTTCCCCATGGAATGATCCTGGCACCCTTATCAAAAATCAATCAACCCATAGATGTATGGGTTTATAGTTGGGCTCTCAATCTCACTCCATTAATCTATATGTCCACAATGCTTTTTAAAAGTATGAATCACATTACTCATCTCAGTAAAATAGCTCAACCCCCGGTACAAGTCACTCTCTACTCTAAGGGCTTTTACCTGGTGGCACAGACTCCCAGGAGGCCCTTGCATAATATTCAGGGATTCTATGACCTTAAGATGAGAAAAATTACATCTTTATTTTCATTAACCTCCATCTCAGATTTAGCATGTTCTTTAATCATAAATGTTGGCAACAATCTAAGATAGTATCAGTGATACTTCTGACTCTGTTAGAAATAAAAAATCTCAGGTATTTATATATAAGATTCCATTTGATGCCGATACCTCAAAATATCATTTACATTAATCCTACTTTAAAATCAAAGGGGCATATCAGAACTGTTGCACTTGATCGTGAAAAGAATGTACAAATAAAGCACACATACTCTATCATGAGTTTGTTTTTTATATTCTCACAACTGTATCTCAATATAACTGGATTTCTCATAATCCAGTGTTTTTACATTATGCATTTATAAATATTCTCAAAAGAAAGTAACAGACTCCACTGCCCTGCCAAAGGAGTCCTCAGCACAAAAACGTTAAGAGACCCTGCTTTTCCCATTACCAGCTTTATTTTCTTCCCAGCATTGATCATCAACTGAAATTATCTTATTTATTCATTTGTCGATATGTTTATTATCTGTCTTCCTCTGACACTACGGTTGGCAAGTGCCTAGTGCTTAAGATAGTGCTTGGCACATAATAACCATTCAATAAATATTTATTGAGTTAATTACCAAATCATCAGGCATTTTCTAAACAAGAGTTAAACCACTGGCTTAATAAAAATCAAAACTACTGGTACCAAGTTAGTGATGTATAATTCATACTGAAAATCATTTCACATTCATAACATCAGACTTAAGAAATGCCAATATAGTCTATGTCCTGTACTAAATGCTTTATATGGAGTATTCATTTACTGTTCTCAGTACTAAGGAGCAGAAATTATCATGATCCACACTGACAGTTGTGGATAGTAAGTCTCAGAGAGGTTAATTTCTTCCCAAGGGCACACAGCTAGTAAGTGACAGCATCAAAATTTGTAACGAGGTCTACCTGCCTCCAGAGTATCAGTTTTTAACTGCAACAAAACACTTCTAGGGGGAAAAAAACAAAACAGGAATTTCAGAGAAAAAAAAAGATTTTTTTTTTATTGTTCAATTGAGAAAGCGGAGATTCTGTGAAGTTAAGAAATGTGCCCTGGGACATAGAGTTCAGCAGAGATTTCCAGCCCAATGTTCTTTCCACTGTCCTATTTATGAGCCACGGCAGGAAAACCCCTTAGCAAAACTATAGCAGAACTGGCTATATGTAGGCTAACAGATTGCCTGTATGAAAGGATGAATTTCTAAAAAGGTTGACTTTCCAAGCACAGTTAATACTAGCAGCTACCAACCAAAGTCTGTTCTTTCCTTTCCTAGGGTCAGGCTTCCTTCTCTAAATATTAGGACTCAGCCTCATCCAGGACATTAAGCACTTCATTAAGCTGAAATCCAAGTTAATTTGATTGCACAATTACAAACTGTCCCTGGCTGGAGATTGTCTCATTTGTCAGGTGGCAAGGGGGCAGCATGGCCTGATGGCATGCCAGATCTGCATTTTATCCCCAGCTTGAGGTCTCGGCGTTTTCTGGTTTTGACCTCATCAAGGGGGGTGGGGTAAGTTAAACTGGAGCAGGGAGGCAGATGCTCTCCTTACCAAACCTGCTGCGGGCACCCGGAGGCCCATCTGTGGGGTCTGCAAAGGAATAGGGCTCAGGAGAGTCCTGGGCACCTAGAAATGGCAGCAAATGGACTCAACCCAAAACCTGCTGTGCCCCAGGCAGCTCACGCGCTTGGGGACCATGCATCAGGTGGCCCTTTCCCTGTCCCCTGTGCCCGCCCGGCTTTATGTTACCAACTGCAGGCCCACCTGCTCAGCTATTCAGCTTGGGTGTACACGAGGAGAGATAAATCATCATTTTCCACAGTGATTTTGCTGACATTAACAGACCCTGGAAACACTAGACTTTGTGAATTAGCATTTCCCTCTCTTCTGCTATTCCTGCCTGTGATCAAAGGACCCACCCCAAGTCCTCTCCACGAGAGACCCCTCCTCAGTCAGCACAGTTCCCTCACTGACTCTGGTAGAAAGATACTAGCCTTGCCCAGAGAGAAGACTGGCCTTGGCCGTCAGCTTCTGCGATGCAATCTCTAAGTCTTTGGATGTCAGGCCTGATTAAAAGTCTTTGCCTGAGTGTCTTGTATGAGCCAAGAAGTAACAAGGCAGTTGGCGGGGTGGGAAGGAGTGGTTAACCACACCAGAAAGTCTAACAATGTGATATACGGTGGGGGCTTTGGGTCACATGGTTATTTGTCAACTTTCGAAAAGACTGGAGACTGAGGTCAGCCTGTGCTATGGACAGTCACCCAAGTTTGTATGTTGAAGCCCCCGAAAAAAATTCTGACCACCTAGCTTGGTGAGCTACCCCTACTGGCAATATTCTGTGTGTTGTCACACATGGATGCTGGAAAAGTTAACACTGACCATGACTCCATAGGGAGAGAACAATGGAAGCTCCATGTTTGGCACTTTGCTGGATCTGTCCCATGTACCTCTTCCCTTGGCTAGGTTTAATCTGTATCCCTTACCTGAACGAAACGGTCTTTGAGCATAAAAGCTTTTAATGAGTTTTGCAATACTTCTAGGGAATTATCAAAGCTTGGTGGTTTGGGGAGCTCTTTGAACTTGATGCCATTGGTAGTGGAAGGTAAGGGTGGTCTTCTGTTCTTCGTCCTATCGCCTCCTTCCATATTATCTAAATTCCACCCATGCCTGGACCCTTCCTCCCTGAAGGTGTCCTAAATTACTGCAGCTCAGAAAGCATGCCCTCTTCTGGACTCAAAGCTAACGCAGCTCACACGACATTTTCACAAAACCTGTAGTAAGATACAGATTTCAAGTCAAGAGCCAGTAGAGACATACATTTATGCAGTATATGCAGCTCTAAGGATAGAACTGAGACAAATTTTCACCCAATCACAATGACCTTCTGGAGCAGTATTTTCACCAAAGTCTGTTCAATCTCATCCTTTAGAAGTGCTCATTGTGACCCTCTCTACCATCTTCCGCAACCGCTAATGAGTTGAGCTGCAGCTTTAAGAAGCTCAGGTCTTGCACACCACCTCGATAATGAACCACATCACTGCTTTGCAAATTCTTGTTTTGTTTCCTAATTTTAATGTGTTTACATCTTGTCTCTCTAAAGACCTGATTAAAAGCTTCAAAACAAACCTCAAAAGGACAACAGAAATATCTAAATTCAGGGGCCTGCGTTCACGCTGGGCACAGCACTCAGCCTTTTAGGAGCACAATCTGATGGCGTGCACACACGGCTGCAAGGTAGGTATTATTGCTGTCCCTTGTCACCATTTTCACCCTGTTTCATGCAAAAAAAAAAAAAGGCCTTACAGTTTGGAAAGGCTAAGTAGGTTACCTAAGGACAAGGACTATGAAGTGGTAGAGCAGGATAAGCCCAGGATGGTCTGAGTCCAAATTCTGCTCCTAGCTCTTAGGCAGCTCTGCCCTTCCTTTCCATTCATTCTCATTCTGGGCCAGAGCCCCCCAGCGACCTCCTTGCCCCCCATGGACAAGGCGGCAACAACAGACACGAATGCACAAACAGGCCAAGCAACTCGGGGTGGAAGAAGCCGGTAGACGTTTCCTCCAGCCAACAGTCTTTTCCAGCAAGGGTCACTGACCTTCTGCCCCTCCCCGACACTGCCAGGCCTGCCCGTCAGGGCTCCCCTCACGCCTCTCAGGGGAGTCTCCTTCTTCCGGAACGCCAGTCACCCCTGACTGCTCCCCGCACCCCGCCCCAATTAAACTGTCACAGTTGGCTGGCTTGGAGACAGGTGCAGGCAGGAAGAAATCTGAAAGAAGCCGGGAACTCGGGAGAGCTGGGGCTTCTCTCCGGAAGCTGCTCTTTGGTTTTCTGTCAAACCGGTCTGCAGATGGGTCGGATGAGCCCACAGCCGTCCCCCAGGGACTCAGCAGCCACAGGTGAGACCCAGCCTTCTGGAGAAGTGGCAGCTGCTTGCGTCTGTATGGGCACCCCAAACTGCATTTTCAAGATTTCAAATGCAGTGGGGGAAAGGGGTAAGACTGCTCGAGAGGGGAAAACACGCCGCAGAGAGTCTCGTGTTAGACGTGTCTTATAGTCCAGGAGGGGGGAGGGTTTCCGGTCTCTGTTTGATCTTTGGGTATGAGGACTGCCCTCTATCTGTCACGTGATCTTCAGGGCAGAAGAAACAGCAGTGCTTGAGCAGATGAACCCACCCTACAGAACAGGAATCCTTAGCGCGGGGTCCATGGACCAACTTCAGAGTCCTCTGCAAGCACAACTCCTACAGTGTTCAGCACATTTCCAGAGGGATGCTTGACCCACAGGAGACCCAGGACCACGGCACGTGGCAGTCATTACCATTGCCTTCTGTGATTTTACTCGCTGTAGGTACCAGCTCTTACTCAGGCGCGCCTGCTCTACATATGCGCACGAGTGCCCACAGACACCAACCACCAAATGCCCCATCCGTACCTACTGTCCAGCCTCACCAAGTACCCAGCGCCAGACTGCAGTCCCAGGTGCCGACAGGCTGCACGGCTGCCTGGAGCACATCTCCATTATTACTGCTGCTCTTTACAGACCTCACCGTGGCTTTCTCGTTCATGCTGTCATAAAGAGGGCAAAATCTTACTGCACTCCCCACCCTTCCTCCTGATGCCAGCGGAAAAGCATGTGCCAGGTAGGGTCATCTCACGGACTCCACGTCCTTCATTGTTCTTTATATAGGGTCCCTGAAGTTCCCTCTAAGGCATCAAGATCAACTGGGTCTCAAACTGGGCCCTGGGCTCATTTCTGGGTGGGAGGTAGGGGGAGGCAGAGAGAGAGAGAGACAGAGAGACAGACAGGTGAAAATACCAACTCTCAAAGGAAAAGACAGGGGCTCTCTGGGCATAAATAGGAACATGGATTGAATATCTTTAAGAAGGACAAGTGCCTTACAGTAGATTTCAACATCTAATGGCCCCGGAGTCCTACCTACATTTTCTTTCTGAGAGTATCATCATAAGTGAAAGGCAGTATGAGTATTTTCTATTTGGAAACCAGGTTGATGAAACAGTTCTACTGGAATTGGAGTTATCATAACGGAACGCCCATCTTTTTTGTAGCTCTGAAAATATCCGAGCTCCATAATCAAACAGAGGGTAACAACGCTACCTTAACGTTAGCTGCAAGCTTCCACATAAAAAGTGAAAGATGAGGGGATGAAGATGTAGCTCAGACTTGGGACCATATGTAGGAAGAAAGATCCAGAGATACTTCCAATTTCATATGCGAAGGGGCCATAGCATAAGAATTTCATGAGTAGATGCTGAACCGAATGCTCAGCCAATTGCAAAGTTTAAGGTTAATAAAAAACACAGCCAAGGAGCGCCTGGGCGGCTCAGTTGGTTAAGCCATCTACCTTTGGCTCAGGTCATGATCCCAGGGTCCTGGGATGAAGTCCTATATTGGGCTCCCTGCTCAGTGGGGGAGCCTGCTTCTCCGTCTCCTTCTACCCCTCCCCCCTGCTCTCATGCTCTCTCTCTCGCTTGCTTTCTCTCTCAGATAAATAAAATCTTTATTAAAAATATAGCCAACATTTATCTACGTTAACCTATGCTTTTATACCCACATATGCTAGAAATTAAACCAAAGATTTCATATAATGTGTCCATTTAGACAAGTAAGTCAGAAGATAGTCTCCAATACTTACCAACGCACATGCTTAGTATAATCAACTCTGCTTTGGTCACATTAATACACCAGCACACCAGATAGATTTGGGCCTCTTTTCTTATAAAGAATCTAACAATTTAAGGGGGTTACGTTCACTTCCATTTATGTCCTGGAAAATACACTCTTGTGACTTAGCAACCATGTTTAAAAAGCTCTTGCAGTTCTTAAACAAACAGAGTGTATGTTTATGAGGTCCTAACGACGTTATTTTCAGGGATGACGTTGAGTTCGTGATATGTAGCTTTAGGGATTTACAGTAAGTTGTGGGTGATTTATCGCCGTGACATACAGTATTTGCCTAGAGAAAAGTGCACACTTACCTAAGCAGCATCTGTAAGTGTGTTAGATGAGAAACGAGCCAGAGCACCCAGAGACCAAGAACTCCTCACTCTGGAGAGGGAAGGGGCCCTTTCTGGGGGATGGAGAGCCAAGAGTTAAGAAGATTCTCTGGCACTCAGAGAGTAGAGCTAATTCAAGACCAGAAAGAGAGACAGTTTAGAATAAAGATTGAAGACAGGAGGCCCAAATCTGGCCTGCAGAAGTGTTTTGTTTGGCCTGCAGAGTACTTTCAAAGATCTGGAGCCGTGGGCAGTATTTTAAAACTGGAGATTCTGCGTAAAGCCTAGTTTCCTCTCCTCTCTGTGAAACGCAGGAAGATCAGGCCCCACGAGCCTGCGCTCTGCTTGGAGACAACCAGCCGGAGCTGAGAAGCCACCTCGGGAGAGGTCTTGAGCTCTCACCGCAGCTGGGCCCTCACCAGATCTGCTTCCCTCCTTCCTAACATCTGCCCGCCCCCATCTCCTGGAGCTCACCAACCTTGCTGGAGCGAATGGGATTCTTCACTGTAGCGCTCTGAGAAAACAGATCTCCTTAACTGGCAAGGCTCATTTTCAGATAGAAGGATGGACAAAGCACATGTATGTCTCTAAAACTCATGAGAAGGGGCGCCTGGGTGGCTCAGCGGGTTAAAGCCTCTGCTTTCGGCTCAGGTCCTGATCTTAGGGTTCTGGGATCGAGCCCCGCATCGGGCTCTCTGCTCAGCCGGGAGCCTGCTTCCTCCTCTCTCTCTGCCTGCTTGTGATCTCTCTGTCAAATAAATAGCTAAAATCTTTAAAACAAACAAACAAATAAATAAATAAAACTCACGAGAAGATTATTAGGTTTTCTGAAAACAAAAACATAAACAAAAACTGGACCCATCGGCAGGTGCCATTTGTTGTGTAAGGCTGGGCTGCTGAAGTTCCTATTTCCCAAAGCCAAGTCAAGAGACATGTTTGGAAATGGAATGTTTATTTTTAATTTCCTCATCTGAAACAATTAGATGACACTGGGAGGGATGGGATATTGGGCCTCTGTCTCTGGGCTTGTTCTGTTATCTGTGAAAATTTCCAGATGGATGAGGCTGACAGGAAGGGAGGAAACAGGGCCAACTTTCCATCAGGCGCAGCAGACTCCGTGCCTACGGCCCACCAGACTTCTAGCGACCTACAAAAATGCCTTAATTTTCATTCCTTTAAAATCAGAAGAAAAAAAGAAATATAATGGCAATGAATACGTGGTAACGAATCCAGCCTGGATTACGTTCATCTTTACGGGAACGCAGTCACAAAACGTAACACTTACTATTCTGTACAGAGAAAGGGACCCACGCACGAAGGCACAAGGACCTACACCTATGAAAAGCATCATGTGACTCATGCCTCATCCAGGCAAACCCTGGTCTCCAGACAAATGTGCGGTGACCATCTAGTCAGCAGCACCGCCTCCCTCGGCCATAACGTGCCTCCCCACCACATCCTGGGATGCTCAGCACGTGGCAAGTTCACAGACAGGTCCCCTGCAAGGCACACTCCACCCTGACCTTGGTCTCAGAAAGGTGGAGCGGATGCCTTTCAGTCGGCCACTTCTGGAAATTTCCAGAGAGAAGTTTCCAAAGATTTTCCTCATGTGCAACTGAAGAAAAGGTCTCATGGCCATAAGGGACAGTTTGCTTGTATGGGTCTGTGAGGCTACCCCTTGGAGCACTCTCAGTCCTTCACCTCGGCAGCACAGGGCAAGGCAAGGCTTTGCTGGACTCAGCACACACTGAAAATAAGGGCATTGGCAAGCCCTAATGAGAGGCCCCCCTGTGGATTCTTAGAATCAAGGGGAGACGGAGTTTTCTACCTCCTCAATGAAAAACCTCCCCAGAGCCAAAACATTCACAAGACCCAGCTGTCTCCTAGGCTTCTCTACCTCCAGCCCCGATCCTCTGCAGGGCTCATGTTAGAGAGTAAAGATACTGCCTAGTGAAATCTCACTTGTCTTGTTTTGTTACCTCATTTTTCCTATCTTTGTCTTCTTCCTGCATTTATGCCCATTTTCCCCTCTATCTCTTATATGATGGCTAGACTTCCTGACCCTTGTAAAAACATATATAATTGAAAAGTCTTAATGAAAAAGATCTAGACTGACACATAGTATTTTCAATCCTCCATACCTAGCAAATGTCTTACGCGCAGTCCGTACTTAATAGGGATCTCTTACCTGACTGATACCTTTAAGGGCATGCGTTCATGGCTCTCAGCTAAGTCTCTGTTGTTATGATGAGACTGGTGGCCAACCCTCTCATGCTATGCTTTCCCATCAATCTAGAGTTGGGACAGGATTGACCCTACACTCTCATTCTCTCTGTCTCTGTCTCTCTCTCTCTCCTCTCTCCTCTCTCCCAAATTCTATGAATAGTGACATGTGCATCAGAAAGTCCCAAGGGCATCTTTGCTACAAGAGATTCCATTTTTAAGCCACAAATGACTCATCATTGACCAGGGTCTCCCCAACGCTACAATTTGTCAGGCCGTCAGGAAGAAGGACAGGGGGAATAAAAATAAAGATAGAGGTCACATCTCCATTCTCATCTGCAAACCGTAAAACCTACCATAAAGCTAAAATAGTCCATACCAACCTCAGCACAAGCTTGGTTGTGGTAGGCATGAGCTTTGTCCTTGGGTTTGGATTAAACCGTTCTGAGTGCTAACCTTTCTCTCCAGCTGGCTCCCACCCTGAGCCCTTGGCGGTTCTGAATGCACGTCTGACTATGACTTTAGATAGAGGACCAGGGCTGTGCCTCGGGGAGAAAATCCAGCTCTCGTGGGTTATAAACACATGCTCGCTGCAGAAGACATAAACAACGAACTGAATCTTCAAGGGATCCTTTTAAAAGAGCCACGAAGAAAAAAAAAAAAAAAAAGAGCCACGAGGGCTGAAACAGAGTCAGATAATCCAAAGTTTTCCTTTGAAATTCTGGACAGTGGTGAGAAGAGATGAAATAATTCATTCTAATTTTGGAGAGGAGAGTTAATACGGATTTATAGACATAGTTATCAGATAGTGTTTTCACAGGGAAACAAATGAGCCATTGGGCAAAATGTCCTCAAAAGTCATGCATAACAAATTCCAGGAAAAAAAAATTCCAAACAAGCCAAACCAAAGCAGTCAGCCTTGCTAACCTTCCA
>JAQQSY010008118.1:0-10060 GCA_028646535.1 Procyon lotor | reverse complement strand
GTTGCTTAGTAAGTAGTTCTTTGTCTCCTAGAAACTTCTAGAAGGTAAGTCCAAGGAAGAAGGTATATATTTAGAGCTGTACTTCTGAAGTTCAGTAAGCTGGAATTGTATGTCCTTCAAAAGCTACATATTAGAAGCTTTGTTACTTTGAAGTCCTCCAAATATAGAGGTAATTTTCCATGTTGACCTGCAACTTTTATTTTTATACTACCTGTAAAATTATGTAATATATTTCTTATATTTAATACAGGGAATTGTGAATGTTAAGTTAAATAATAACTGTGATGATGCAGGGTAAATGAAGACATTATTTAGAGCAATAAAATATATGCTTTATTTTTGAATAATACTTTATCCATTCATCTGTTGAAGGGCTAGTTATTGACCTTTGCAAAACTCCAGTGGATCTACTCTATTCATGTCTTCAGCCACTTATGGGAATCTTATGGATTCCACTTGTATGCAACATCTATTGTTTACTCATTCCATAAAAAATTAAACATATAGTTTACCAATTAAGAACCTATAATCTAGTAAGTCAGAATATTAAAAATAAATTGCAATGAATAACAGTGGAACTTACCGAAAGTATAAAAAAAGTTTGATAAGATGTTGCAATAAAGGTAATTACGATCTAATGAACCTACACTAAATGAAACTTTGATGAAGAATTCATAAAAATTAATACATTCTATCTTACAACTGTCTGATGCAGGCAGGAGGATAAAACAATCTCAAAGAGGTTAATTAACTTGCCTGATGACACAGGAGTTAGTGATAGAGCAAGATTGAAAACTCATGTTTGTCTAATCTTAAGGTCCACAATATTAGCTTTTTATATCGAACAGAGGTTGATGCCACACATCTCCTATAAATGTATTCATTTCTTTTTAATTTTTCCCCAAATACCTTTATTTTATTTTTTTAGTGTTACAAGATTCATTTTTAATTTTTAATTAATTTTATTCCTTTTCATATAACACCCAGTGCTCCGTCCAACATATGCAGAACTTACTGTCTACAGAATGAAGAAAGAAACAAAGAAAGATGCATTTGCATTGAAGGATAAATATGATATATTTTACAAAGTCAAAGGATTGTGAAACAGGAAAGATATAATTTTTTAAAGATTTTTAAAATCATTTATTTATTTAAGACAGAGAGATCACAAGCAGGGGGCAGGGTAGAAAGAGAAGCAGACTCCCCACTGAACAGGGAGCCTGCTGCAGGACTGGGTCCCAGGACACTGGGATCATGACTGACTTGAGCTGGAGGCAGTCACTTAAGTCACTGAGCCACCCAGGAGCACAGAAGAAAGACATTCTGAGTAAAAGAGAACCCCTGAGTAAGGACCTACCTTCAGATTTGTGTGTTCTATCTTTGGGATCTGTAAGTAGAAATGTGTTATTGAAATTGGGAAATGGAGAACACATGACTTGAAATAAAGGCTTGAATGACTTTCTGCAATATCTCACCGGAGATATAAGGAGATGCTGCAGAAAATTTGAGCCACTTAATACTTTTGAGAAAAAGAATTATATAATCCAATGGTGCTTTGGGGAAAACCCAAAAGGACTGTGTCGAATGACTGAAAAAGAGAAAATCAGATTTATGCATAATGTCCATGGGCACAGACATAAATGAGATTTCTTTTTCTGAAATACTGATGAATTTTTTCAAAAGGCATCAGCAATCCTTTTTGTGAGAAGTGGTTTACTCTTTTTTTTTTTTTTTAAGATTTTATTTATTTATTTGACAGAGAGGAGAGAGATCATAAGTAGGCAGAGAGGAAGGCAGAGAGAGAGGGGGAAGCAGGCTCCCTGCTGAGCAGAGAGCCCGATGCGGGGCTTGATCCCAGGACCCTGAGATCATGACCTGAGCTGAAGGCAGAGGCTTTAGAAGTGGTTTACTCTTTTATCAGGAGGCAAGAGCAGTTGTTTTATGTATAACATAAGTGCCTAGTTCTTGTATCTGGTGGTGGGATCACAACAGTCATTTACTGAGTGTGGCACATTTATAACAGAAATGGGACCAGTGACCCTGATCTGCAGTCAATCAACGACGTCTTGTTTTGAGGAGGGCACATATTGCATGGAGCACTGGGTGTGTTGCATGAGCAATTAATCTTGTAACACTGAAAAAATAAAATATAAGTATTTGGGAAAAAAACCAATGTCTTGTTTTATTATTTTCTTCCTTGTTCCTCTCAGTTTCACTTCAGTCTAAGATTTTTTTTCCTTTATTATTCCCTCACTTTCAGTATTCTATTGTGTGCTATCTTAATTAGCTAAGATGACTCCCCTCCTCCTCTGTGTCCACCCCACTCCCTTTAATTTTTTTGAAACCTGTAAGTATAAAAAAACACTTGTAAGTATAAGTATTAAAAAAAAACTGTTTAGCTATCATTATGTTGTATACTTTTTAAGATATTTTTGGCAAACAATGACTTTTTATTCCAAAATATGAGGATTTGATGATAATTCATAATGTTAATGTTTGTGAGGAAATTATTATACAACATATATAGTGAAATAATGTGCATTATATCCTTAAGTGTATAACTCTAACATCTATACCAAGCCATTATATGTTATGTACATAAAATAGAATATATTCTTATATATTCTTATATCCTATTACTAAGACTTTGCTTATGGAAGCTTCAACTGGAGAAGTCTGAGTTTACTGTTTGGAAATAAGTCCCTTAACAACCATAAAATGTTCACTCTAGTTTCCTGTGAGAAGGCAGTAAAGGAAATGAGAGTTTGTGGTGTGGTTTTGACAAAAAGTGAGGTAATGAAATACAACATAATAACACATAAAATTCCTGTATCCTTTTATTCATGTTCAGCCTGAAGCAATAAAAAAAGTGAAATGATTAAAGGACTACATGGGCTTTATTTCTCCACTTACTAAACTTAAGTATTGCATTCCTCTGTTGATAAATAGCAATTCAAAACTGTCTCATAAATAGAGAGTACCTAGCCTTGATTAGTCCTACTGTCCCCACACTGCTATTCTTCAATGGGGCTCTGATATGGACTAAATGAAATGGTGATCTTGTTTATGTGAAAAGGCTGTGGAGAGGCAGAGTATTAAAATAGATCATAGTTTATTAGTGCACATGGATTGTAAAATAAAGTTATGATCAGAAACTGGGATTGCAAATGAGACCTAATTATAGAGCCATTTCCTGTCATTTATTAATAATGGAGACAAAGACAACACAGTGCTAAATTATTACAACATTTCCTTAAGCAATTACTCTTTTATAAGCTACTCCAAAGAAATTTGATTTATGCTTTTGAACATAGAGCAAACTGCAGAATGGCAGCAACATTTCAGTTCCTCCAAGGATCCCAGCTTTGTCAGTAGGATTGGCCCTAATTAAGTAGAAAGATGAATAAGAAGACAATTAGATACAGAAAAAAAGGCAACTAGCCTATGGCGTTTCTCAGACTCTCTAGCCTTCTTGGCACTCTTAATCCCCTAATTTAAAGACTAGTTAATTATATAATTCTGGCCCAACTTGAAAGAGCCAAAGAATCTGACATTCTGTGTATTATTTAAGGATGCAGTCCAATTGCTTAAAATCATACCTTGTAGAAAAAGAATGACCAGTGATCTGTTAGAATTAAATTAATCAGACCACTTGAGGGGAGGAGGGTGCTAAGTCTTCTAAGATTAATATAAGCAGCCCAAGAAATCTTTTCTCTTTTTGATGCTTGACACTCCCCCAGATCAGCAATCTATTCCACAGCTGCATCAAGTTTAGTAGATCACCCAGGCCAGCACACAATACAGGACTCCAAAACCAACCATCCCCTTTTTGCAGGAAAGGAAGGGCTAGAGCAGAAAAGATGATATCTGAACCTCAAAATAAAAAATCACAATCATTTCCTATAAAAATGTGCCTTGATTCCCTATCTATTGAATATGACTCATTAAATCTCTGCCTTCATTTAATTTACATCCTAATTAAGAAAAACAGACAAAAATCAGATAATTAGTTTGGCATCAGATGCAGGAAAGAATAAGAAGAATAAAAACAAAACAATATTTAGTGAGAGGCCATAAAGCGTTTATAAAGCAGAAAGCATTTAGGTAAGAGTCTGAAAGTATTGAGAGATTGGTCTAAGGAATAAGGAATGATCAGAGAGAATAGCCAGTAGAAACACACTAGGTTAAGGTATACCAAGTGTGTTCCAGAAATAAGGAGGCCACTGAGGCTAGTGGTAAGTGAACCAAGGAGTTAGAAGGAACAGGAGATGAAGGTAGGAGTATGAAAGGTTCCATTTTGAGCACATGAAAGATAAAATACTCTATTATTTATGCAAAATCCTGGCAAAAAAATCAGGCAAAACATACTTTAAAGATAGTTATTAAACTGTATGTTGCATGTGGGGGTGAGGGACTATGAAAGAATATGAGGAAATCTTTTTGGAAAATATCTATATTTTTATCTGAGTGGTAGCCATGTAGGTTCAAACATGTATCAAATTTCATCCATGGTATACTTAAGATGAACTCAGTCAACTCACCTTTCTATATGTATGTTTCACTTCCATAAGAAGTTTGTACAGGTGGGAGGTGGACAAGATGGCAGAGAGGTAGGAGACCCTGTTGCAACCTGTCCCCAAAAGTGAGCTGGGTATCTGCCAGACCACGCTGAACACCCATGAAATCAACTGGAGGAGCAAGAATTTTCACTTCTGAATCTCTACGGGAGCAGAAGACAGCAGCAGAGAGGTAAAGCAAAGCGGAAACACTCAAAGTGGTATCAGAGGATAAACAAAAGGGGGAGGGAGACACCAGAAGCAGCACAAGGACAGTAATACCCCAAAGGAAAGCGCCCGGTGGTTGCAGAGCAACAATAACTTAGAGCCCAGTTAAAAACACTTAAAATAGCATAAGATTCTAAGGAGCAGCGAGTGGAAGGGGGTGGGCGGGGGTTCAGGCCTCAGCCTTGGCCACTCCCAGGAGGACACCTCTCCACAAAGAGAGACCAGTGGGGGGGCGGGGTCCCGCTCCCAATACCATTTTGAGGGCCCGGTGCACGCGTTACTGAAAGCACCTTAGAGAGTCTGCTGGGGTCCCAGAGCCAGCAGCTTTTCTCCAGATACAGCGCTCTCTAGCCAGTGCACCCCTGAAGGCAAGAACTGCGTGACCTGTGCACTAATCTTGGCAAGCATCTGGCCATACTCCCCCAGAGCCTGTGGAGTCGCCAAACTGCTGAGTGCCTGCCACCTGGGACAGGCTGCCCTGGGAGATTTGCAGAGGGGAAGGTCTGTTCTGGACCACCCGGAGGGGAGCAGACTGCAGCTTCTCTGTGACTGGGAGGTCTGGATAGGGACAGGCAGATTCCTTCTTTAGACTCTCTGAAAAGGAGAAAAAGCTACAAAAGGCCAAAAGCCTTCAAAGAGCTAAAGACTGAGAAACCGGGTTCCACAGAGCTCTGCCCCTTGACTGGGGGACAGGAAGACTCAACACAAGGAAAATTGACTGGAAAACAACTACCCAGGACCCTTCCCCAGAAGACAAGTCAAAAAACCAAAAGGACTATAACCACAGGGTCCCCATAACACTTTAAATCCCCAAACACAGGAGAAATCAAAATATTAAGTGCCATATAAAATCCTCAAACCTGTATATTTCATAGATACAAGGTTTTTTTTCTTTCTCTCTTTTCTATTCTCTATATTTTTTTAATTCACTTGTTTTCACAGGTCTTGGTTTGATTTTGTTTTCTGTTTTTATTTTTTTCTTTTTAACTAATTAACATTACAACGAGAGGCTCAATACAACAATAAACCCAGGAAGACTTGAAATAACATTCCTCGCACACGAGGAGTTATAACCACCCTCCCATCCTATCCTTCTGACAGTGTTTCTAACTATTTGCTTTTATTCTGGTATTATATATAATTCCTGGGGTTCATTCAGACTAGGTTCTTTTATTTCTTGTCATCTACTTTTGTCGATCTATATGTTTGTTCGTGACAGTCTACATATTTCATAAATCTTATTGTTGGGGCCCATTCTGGCTGGGATACCCTATTTTTCTGTATCTCTCTAACTTTCTTATCCTTATTCTTTCTTTTTGATGGTTAATCCCAATTGCTCCTAAACCTTCCAGAGTGCACCCTGCCTGGATCGCAGGTGAAATATCCAACTATATATCCTCTCATCCACTTCCCATCAAAATGACTAGGAGGAAGAAGACCCAAGAAAGGAAGAACTCAGAGACTGCACCCTCTCCCTCAGAACTACTAGACATGGACATTAACACTACTTCAGAAAGGGAATTCAGACTGACAATTATCCAGGCAATGGCTAGGATGGAGAAACACATTAATGACAACATAGAATCTCTAAGGGCAGAAAGGAGAACCGGTATAGCAGAGGTAAGAAGTGTTATCAGTGAGATCCAATCTAATCTAAATAGTTTAACAGCCCGAGTGACGGAGATGGAGGATAGAATTAGTGATCTAGAGGATAAAAGGTAGAGAAGAAAGGGCAGGAAGAGAGCTGGAGCAAACTGCTCAGGAATCATGAGAAAAGACTTAGGGAAATAAATGACACCATGAAACGTTCCAACATCAGGATTATTGGAATCCCAGAGCAGGTAGAGAAAGACAGAAGACTAGAAGATATAGCTGACCAAATTCTGAATGAAAACTTCCCCATTCTGGGGAATGCAACAAGGGTTCGTGTCTTAGAGGCAGAAAGGACACCTGCCAAAATCAACGAGTCTAGAAATACAGCGAGACACATCATAGTAAAATTTGCAAATTATAATTTTAGACAAGAGGTCCTAAGAGCATCCAGAGGGAAGAGATCCCTTACATATGGAGGAAGACCCATTAGAATAACATCAGACCTCTCCACAGAAACCTGGCAAGCCAGAAAGGGCTGGCAAGACATCTTCAAGGCACTAAATGAGAAGAACATGCAGCCAAGAATACTTTATCCAGCAAGGCTGACATTCAAAATGGATGGAGAGATAAAGAGCTTCCAAGATCGGCAAGGATTGAGAGAGTATGTGAACAAGAAACTGGCACTCCAGGAAATATTAAAGGGGGTTCTATAAAAGTAGAGAGAACCCATGAGTGACTTAGAATAGAAATTTACAATCAGTAGAAATAAGGACTACACATGAATCATGATGTCAATAAACACTTATCTTTAAATAATCACTCTTAACGTGAACGGCCTAAACGCTACCATAAAACGGCACCGGGTTGCAGAATGGATAAGACGGCAGGACCCGTCCATATGCTGTCTACAAGAGACACATTTGGAACCTAAAGATACATCCAGATTGAAACTGAAAGGATGGAGAACCAACTCTCATGCCAGTGGGCCTCAAAAGAAAGCTAGGGTAGCAATTCTCCTATCAGATAAATTAGATTTTCAGCTAAAGACTGTTGTCAGAGATACAGAAGGACACTACATTATTCTGAAAGCGTCTGTCCTCCAAGATGATCTAACAATTGTAAATATTTATGCCCCCAACATAGGAGCAGCCAACTACATAAACCAACTGTTAATCAAAATAAAGAGTCACATTGATTGAAATACAATCATAGCAGGATATCTTAATACTCCACTCTCAGTAATAGACAGATCATCTAAACAGAAAATCAATAAAGATACGAGATCTTTGAATAACACATAAGGCCAGATGGACCTCATAGATATATACAGAACATTCCACCCTAAAAAAAAAAGAATACACATTTTTCTCAAGCGCACATAGAACTTTCTCCAGAATAGAACACATGCTGGGTCACAAATCAGGACCCAACCAATACCAAAAGATTGAGATGATTCCCTGTATTTTCTCAGACCACAATGCTCTGAAACTGGAACTCAACCACAAGAAGAAGTTCGGAAAGAATTCAAACACTTGGAGACTAAAGACCAACCTGCTCAAGAATGCTGAGATCAACCAGAAAATCAAAGATGAGCTTAAATAATTAATGGAGACCAATGAGAATGAAGACACATCGAAGCAAACCTATGGGACACAGCAAAGGCGGTCCTAAGGGGGAAATACATAGCCATCCAAGCCTTCCTCAAAAAAATTGAAAAATCTCGAATACACCAGCTCTCCTTACACGTCAAAGAACTGGAAAACCAACAACAAAGGAAGCCTACGCCACACACAATAAGGGAAATAATCAAGATCAGAGCAGAGATCAACGAGTTAGAAACTAGAGAAACAGTTGAACGCATCAAAGAATCCAGAAGTTGGTTCTTTGAAAGAATCAATAAGATTGATAAGCCACAGGCCTTACTCATGCAAAAGAAAAGGGAGAGTACCCATCTTAACAAAATTATGAAGGAAAGGGGAGAGATCACGACTAATCCAAAGGAAATAGAAACAATCATCAGAAGTTATTATCAACAGCTCTATGCCAATAAGTTAAACAACCTAGAAGAAATGGATGCATTCCCGGAAACACATGATCTTCCAAGACTGAAACAGGAAGAAACTGACAACCTGAAGAGATCAATATCCAGTAATGAGATTGAAGCAGTGATCAAAAACCTCCCAAAAAACAAGAGTCCAGTCCCAAAAAAACAGATGGATTCCCTGGGGAATTCTACCAATCTTTCAAGGAAGAAATAATACCTATCCTCCTGAAAGTGTTTAAAAAAATAGAAACAAGGAAAACTTCCAGACTCGTTCTATGAAGCCAGCATTACCCTGATCCCCAAACCAGGCAATGACCCTACGAAAAAGGAGAATTTCACAGCAATATCCCTGATGAATATGGGTGCCACGATTCTCAACAAGATCCTAACTAATAGGATCTAACAGCACATTAAAAAGGTTATTCATCATGACCAAGTGGGATTTATCCCTGGAATGCAAGGGTGGTTCAACATTTGCAAATCAATCCCTGTGATAGAACAGATCAATAAGAGAAGAGAGAAGAACCACATGGTCCTCTCAATGGATGCATAAAAAGCGTTTGACAAAATTCAGCATCCATTCCTGATTATAACTCCACAAAGTATAGGGATAGAAGGAACATTCCTCAACATCATCAAATCTACCTATGAAAAGCCCACAGCAAATATCATTCTCAATGGGGAAAAGCTGACAGCCTTCCCTTTGAGATCAGGAACACGACAAGGATGCCCACTGAGCCACTCTTGTTCAACATAGTGCTAGAAGTCCTAGCGACAGCAATTAGACAACAAAAAGAAATAAGTTATCCAAATTGGAAATGAAGAAGTCAAACTCTCTCTCTTTGCAGACAACATGTTACTCTATATGAAAAACCCAAAAACTCTACCCCCAAACTATTTGAACACATACAGTAATTCTGTAATGTGGCAGGATACAAAATCAATGCCCAGAAATCAGTTGCTTTCCTATACACTAACAATGAAACTGTGGTAAGAGAAATTAGGAAATCTATTCCATTTATGATAGCACCAAAAACCATAAGATAACTGGGAATAATCCCAACCAAAGAGGGAAAGGATCTGTACTCGAAAAACTACAGAAAGCTCATGAAAGAAATTGAAGAAGACACAAAAAGGTGGAAAAGCATCCATTGTTCCTGGATCGGAAGAATAAACATTGTTAAAATGTCTACACTGCCCAGAGCAATCTATACCTTCAACACCATCCCGATCAGAATTCCACGGGATTTTTTCAAAGGCCTCAATCAAACAATCCTAAAATTTGTATGGAACCAGAAAATACCCCGAATTGCTAAGCAAATGCTGAAAAAGAAAAACCAAGCTGAGGGCATCACATTGCCTGATTTCAAGCTTTACTACAAAGCGATGATCACCAAGACAGCATGGTACTGGCATAAAAACAGTCACATAGACCAGTGGAACAGAATAGAGAACCCAGATATGGACCTGCAACTCTATGGTCAAATAATCTTTGACAAAACAGGAAAAAATATCCAGTGGAAAAAAGACAGTCTCTTCAATAAATGGTGCTGGGAAAATTGGTCAGCTCTATGTAGAAGAATGAAACTTGACCATTCTCTTATACCATACACGAAGATAAACTCGAAATGGATAAAAG
>JAQQSY010008117.1:0-10061 GCA_028646535.1 Procyon lotor | reverse complement strand
ATGGGGAAATTTAATATCCTACTCTAAATATCTACAAAAAAAAAAAACAAAACCCAGAGAAAATGAAATCATTTACAAAGGTGCCTTAAATACATAAGAAAATACAAATCATAGATTGTGAGCTAGAGGAAGACCCACTCAGAGAGGAATGGAATGTCAGGGTAGACTGACTGTAGTCAGACAGTGTAGTCTGTTTAGCACGACGATGAAAGATTTAAAGATTGGAGCAGAGATCATTTTATATGAATAAATATGTGTACATATCTTCTTTTGAAAAGGTGTTTGAGTTTTGAGTTTGAGGTCTTTGGCAGAATGATTTAAGACTCAAAGAAAAAAATGAAAAGAAGAGGTATATCTAAAATTTAAAAACCATATTTCCTGTTACCTATGTTTAACCCGTGTTGTCCTGTTTTACCATTAAAATATTTAATTTAAATTTTCTAAACTTTTAACTTTTGATTGTAGGGAAAACAGTGATGGAAGACAAATAGAATACCGCGAAAATTTAGTATTGAAAATTGTTTTTAAATTTCACCAGTATTCACAATATCTAATGCAAGTAAACGTCATTGTACTCATAGGCCTGACTTCTAATGGTTTTGTAATATGAGCTTTGTTAATTTGTGCACAATGTGTGTTGGGGATCGTTGGTGTGTGAAAAGGTTAAAGTTGAACAAAGAAATAATATGTTGGAGTAAAATTCTGATTTAGGTGTTATAAGTATACCTATAGTTGTTGCCATTGGGATATTTTGTGTAAATGAGGAAAATTTATAATAGATTGCTTCGCAATTATGTGGCAAGAAAAGGAATGTCCAGGAAAAACAATAGTCCTTTCCTTTTCATTTACATTATTAAGGTAATAGATCTCATTTTTTTTTTATCTTAGAATCCTCCTGTAAATGCCTCTAGATATAATTGGAAGCATATGCCTTATATTTTTTAAAAGATTTTATTTATTTCTGAGAAAGAGCACAGGTGTGAAAGAGAGAGAGAGAACATGAGCGGCTGGGAGGGTCAGAGGCAAAGGTAGAAGCAGACTCCCTGGTGAGCAGGGAGCTAATGCAGGGCTCAATCCCAGGACCCTGGGATAATGACCTGATTTAAAGGCAGATGCTTAACTGACCGGGCCACCCAGACACACTCCTGTATACATAATACAAAACCACAATAATTTATGTTTTGGGGGTGCCTGGGTGTCTCAGTCCTTGAGCCTTTGCCTTCGGCTCGTGTCCTGATCCCAGTGTCCTGGGGTCCAGCCCCATATCAAGCTCCCTGCTCAGTGGGGAGCCTACTTCTGTCTCTTCAGCTCTCAATGTGATTGTGTTCCCTCTCTCAGTATCTCTCTCTATCATAAGTAAATAAACTCTTTAGAAAAATAATAATAACTTAAGTTTGTGAGGTTGAAAATAATTATCTTGGTATCCAGACAGACAGTATTGTCTTATCTAGTGCCCAAACCAAATCTTTATTATTTTATTGTGTTGATGATGATGATACCAGGGAAGGAAATGTTCCCTAGAGATACAAATAATTTTTTGGAGAGATAGACGATATATAATCTGTCCTATAATTACTTGCACAAAATATTTTACTTTTAAGGTGATGACTTGGATAATATACTCCTTCAAACTTAAACCTGATCTCCAATGGACCAGCCTGGCAAACCTGAACATACGATTGTCTCAATGTATGCTTGGTGTTGAAAATAGTATCCCATAGTTGATATTTCTTTAATTATGAGTTAGCTGAATGTTGTTACCATAGGGAAATATATGCTGATTAAAACTGGTGTCACCACTGTTCTGAGATATGTTGTGTGTTTGAAATGTACCAAATACTCTCACTCTCCATTTCCCTTAGGCTATGCTGATCTCAAAATTGTTCATGTTTTCAGTCTGTATTTTAGACAAAGAATAAAATGGTAAGTGTAAAGCACAGAAGCAGATGGGAAGGAATTTTACTGGTGAACATTTTCTCCTTAAAATATTTACTTACTAGGTTATATATTTTAGTTACCAATTTATTATCTTTTATTTTAAAAAAATTTTTGCCTTAGTAATTTTTTTTCTCCAACTTGTTATCTTGTCTCTTTAAATCCTTCTTACCTTCTAGGGTTCTGTAAAGCTTTGTTTTTTTTTTCTTCTTTTTTAATTTATTTTTTTAATTAATTAATTTTTATTAACATATAATGTATTATTACCTCAGGGTACATGTCTGTGAATCGTCAGGCTTACACATTTCACAGCACTTACCATACCACATACCCTCCCCAATGTCCACAACCCAGCCACCCTATCCCTATCCCCCTCCGCCTCCCAGCCACCCTTAGTTCGTTTCTTGAGTTTAGGAGCCTCTTATGGTTTGTCTCCTTCCCCATCCCATCTTGTTTTATTTCTCTCCCTCACCCACCCACAACCCCCCCCACCGCCATGCCTGTCAAATTCTTCATATCAGAGAGATCATTTTATAATTGTCTTTCTCTGACTGACTTATTTTGTGTAAAGCTTTGTCTTTATCTCTCTCTTCTCTTTACCTCTAACACCTCAGACAATTTCCTGAACACTAATTTGTATATTTTTCTCTGCATCTCTATTGTTTTTTCTCATTTTCACCTTATTTTACTTGATCTATTCTCAGAACCATAACACGCACAGGAAAACTGAGCTTTTTTGTTACATACACTGAAATTACCAGACTGTTCCCACTGATTTTGTTTCAGGATACAAACTGGCAGGGGGGATATTGAAGAAATGGAAACACTAGTAAAGATGGCAAATGAATATATTCCCAATGCCTCAAAGTCACTTTAGTATCTCGTTAGCCATGAAAGTAAATGACACAAGAATAAGGCATTTGATTTGATTAGTTTAAGAAAATGGTAAAGTTATGGTAGCCCTGTTCATTGATGATAGCGAGGATTTGTGTGTGTGTGTGTGTGTGTGTGTGTGTGTGTGTGTGTGTGTGTTAAATGCAATAAATGGGTTGCTGTACTTTTAATGACAGATACCACTTTGTTTCTAGTATGCAAACCTTTTAATTGAACAAGAAATGGCATCCATTCCAATTCTTGTGTAAATTCAAGAGAGGAAAAGCATTTTTCTATGTTTGAAATGTTCCTCTAATTGTCAATTTCTTTCTGTTTTTGTTTTCTATTTAGACCTGGAAAAGTAGAGGACAGTAATGGGAAACCATACACAAGCAATAGTGTTTATCCTGGCAGGTTTGACTGATGACCCACAACTGAAAGTTGTGTTATTTGTCTTCCTGCTTCTCACCTACTTGCTGAGCGTCACTGGCAATCTCACCATCATCACACTCACCCTGGTGGATATTCACCTCAAGACCCTCATGTATTTTTTCCTTCGGGATTTTTCCTTCTTAGAAATTTCCTATACTACTACATGCATTCCTAAATTGTTGGTTACTATGGCAACTGGAGACAAAACCATTTCCTTTAACTGCTGTGCAACTCAAGTGTTTTTTGCCTTCCTTCTTGGTGCATCTGAATTTTATTTGCTGGCTGCTATGTCCTATGACCGCTATGTTGCCATCTGTAAGCCCCTGCATTGCACAACCATCATGAACAGTAAGATCTGCATTCAACTTGTCTTCTGTTGTTGGCTTGCTGAATTCTTTACCATCTTTGTACCTCTCCTCCTAGGAGTGAATCTTGACTTCTATGCCTCCAAAATTATTGACCATTTCTACTGTGATACAACTCCTCTCATGCAGATCTCCTGCTCAGACACAAAGGTCATTGAAACCATGGGATTCATTTCTGCATCGATGACACTTGTGGTCACGTTGGTAATGGTGATAACATCATACACCTTTATTGCCTTAACAATTGTAAAAATCCCCTCAGCTAATCAGAAGAAAAAAGCTTTTTCAACATGTTCTTCTCACATGATTGTGATATCCCTTTCTTATGGCAGCTGCATCTTCATGTATGTTAAACCATCAGTCAAACAAAGAATTTCTTTTTCCAAGGGAATTGCGGTGCTTAATACCTCTGTGGCGCCACTTTTGAATCCTTTCATCTACACTTTAAGGAACCAGCAGGTGAAAAAAGCCTTCTTGAACATGATACACAGAATTGTTTCCTTCTCAAGCAAATAAATTCCTGTTGCATTTCATATAAAGGAGATGAACAAAGCAACCCCTAATAATATCAATATATCCAGTAGTAGTTTCCAATACACAGTTTCTTATGGTTTGTTTTCAGTTTTTTTGCTTTTATGTCTTTGATATTCATCTTTATATCTTCTTAAGCATTATTTGCACAAAAATCTTTGTTCCAAAGAATTTAATTTTCTTTATGTCCTTCAAGAGATAATTTTTTTCTCGTTTCACTTCATTTACCTGTGAATATCTGAAAGAAATGGAACTAAGCTTTCAATCTGTCTCTGTTATCTTGGAATTCTAGTCAAGAATATGAAGTATTTTATTCATTTTATATTTAATGTAGCATGCAAAGTAAAAGTTATTACAATCCTTTATTTGTACCGATTTGCAACTTACTTAAAACTAATATTTGTTTACGTGGATGGAACTGGAGGGTATTATGCTAAGCGAAATAAGTCAGTCAGAGAAAGACAAGTATCACATGATCTCTCTGATATGAAGAACTTGAGAGGCAAGGCAGGAGTTTGGGGGGGTGGGGGAGAGAAATGAAACAGGAAGGGATGGGGAGGGAGACAAACCATAAGAGACTCCTAGACTCAAGAAATAAACTAAGGGTGGCCGGGGGGGGTGGGTGGGTAGGGATAGGGTAGCTGGGTTGTGGACATTGGGGAGGGTATGTGCTGTTAAGTGTTGTGAAATGTGTAAGCCCGAAGATTCACAGACATGTACCCTGGGGCAAATAATACATTATTTGTTAATAAAAATTAATTAAAAACAAAACGAAACAAAACAAAAAAAACCACTAATATTTGTTTATATTTTTTGTAATACTTCTGAATTATTGCTACACTATTTAATGAAACGAAAAGATAATTGTGGCAGAAAATAACCATTAGTGTTGATGATCAAATTAGAAAATATTAGTTTATTTTTAAAAGGATTGTGGGGGCGTTTGAGTGGCTCAATCAATTAAGCATTCACTCTTGATTTTGGCTCAAGTCATGATCTGATGAATCATGCAATCAGGCCCCATATCACACTCCACGCTTAGTGGGGAGTCTGCTTGAAGATTCTCTCCCTCTGCCCCTTCTATCACACATGCTTGTTCTCTTATTCTCTCTAAAATAAATAAATATATTAAAAAGTAAATAAAACTAAATAAAGATTGTGCGTTAGAGTATATTCCATTGAAACAAGTTGTTTAGTTTGTATTAGAGAATTATGAGCAATTACAAATATTTTAGCTAAACCTGCCAAATAATATATTAGCAATTATAAGAAATTATTGAACATAGCTGCTTCATTAAGGATGGAGCAGCATAATAATTTCAGCAAGTACCTAAGCCTGGTTTGAAAATCATCCTAATATGCACATCAACTTCAGATGATTTCATGAGCATAAATATGTTGAAGAAATTATAAATTATTAATCACACATATTCTTGTATCATTTTGAAAGATGAGACTAAGGATAGCATTTTGTATCTCTCTTTTATTTATCTTTCCTATAATTATGTTTCTTCTCGTACGTGGTATAGACTTAGAAAAGTAACATCTCATTTACTGAACTTATAATCGAAAGATAACTAGGTAGATTGACACAGTTAGCAAAAAGTATGATAATGATATAAAACATGAATGAGTTTTTCTGTGTAGAGTAAAAGTATAGAATAATATTTAGGATTTATAACTTAAATTCAGAAACTGGATTAAAAATGAAATATGAAAGTATGGCATTGGAAAAACATGACAAAAATCTATTGTTGAGGGAAGCTTTTGGAAATGGGTTATAGTTGACAGTGACATTTAAAATGTACTTTAGTCATTTCTTTTTCTTTAATATCAATGGAAAGTATAAATATATTGATTTGCTTGTCCTGACATTTAAAAATATTCATATAGTATGGAGTCAAATTAAAAATAATCAGGTAAATTTCATTTTGGCAAGTAGGAACTATATAAGTTTCAAAAGAGAGAATATCTCTCAGCGTATGTTAATAGCTAAGCTTAGCTGTTACATCATAGCTAATATTTTATGCAGGAAAAAAAATACTTGCTCATGATCAGATTTGTAAAAGTGTCTTTCTTTGGTTGTCAGCATTTTTTAAAAAATCACCTTGTAATAACATTACAGTTTAGTGAGTTTAGCTTAGTTATTTTTTTTACATTTTTTATTTCAATTCTAGTTATTTAGCATATATAGTAAAATTGGTTTCAGAAATTAGTGATCCATCACTTACATGTAAATGCACTTACAGTGCTCATCACAAGTCCCCTCCTTAATACCCATCACCGGTTTAGCCCAACTCACACCAACCTCCCTCAGTTTAACCACTTTTATTGTGAAGTTTTGATAAGATTCATAGAAGGTAAATAACAATCACTCAATGAAGATGGAGTTCATTTGGATTAGACAAACAGATGAGACTTTTCTGTAAATTGTTATTTTCCTCTTTCTATTTCTAAAGTATAATGTTGAACATGATGGAAAATATCACTCTGCCAAATCTCTACCTAAATATTTTACTGTATTCCCTCTGCCAAAATTTGTCCTTCTTGGAAATCTCATTCACACTGATTTATATTCCTAAATTGCTGATAACTCCTTTGACTGAAGAGTAAACATTTCCCTAGAGTGTTGGTACAACTCATTTAATTTTTCTTCATCTTTTTGGGAGCCTCAGAATTGTGTGCTCATATGTCCTAGGACGACTCTGTTGTGGTCTGCAACCCACTGCACCACTTGGTCATTATGTCCAGCAAAATGTGCTACCAACTTGTATCAAGTTGTATTCAGTTCATGGGAACTAGATTCATTTCTTAACATACTTTGAGGCACAAATCGAAGTTCACTTGATGATATTTGGATATCTAATTGTTTCAGCAGTAAGTGCTGAATACTATGCTACATCCACTGAATCACTAAAGAAAAACTCTCTGAGACAGAAAACAGAAGGCAATAGCAAAAACCAATGAAGACAGAAGTCAAATCTTTAGGAGATAAACATAATAGATGAATCTCTAGCTAGATTCATCAGGGAAAAATAGAACACACAAATTACTGATGTTAGCACTGATAATATGACTTCATTACAGATCCTGTGGATATTGAAAGCATAATGATATAATATGAACCAGTTTTGGGCAAAAACAGATAATTTATATGAAATGGATAAAATCCTTGTAAAACATAAACTTCCAAAGCAGTCAGAAGAAATTCATAAGCATTAAAGTAAATGATTCATAGTTAGAAATGCCCCCCCAACATACACACACACACACAAATCTAGGTTTAGATGGCTTTACTTATGAATTATACCAAAAATTTCTAAAAATACCAACTATACACACATTCTCCAAATAACTGGAGGAGGGAATACTCAATTCATCCCTAAGCCATCATTGTCATGACACAAAAACACAGGCAAGGCATTAAAAGAAAAAAATAAATTCATAAAATATTACTTATGAGTACAGATAAAGAAATTATAAAACAATATATAAAAATTCAATCCAATAACATATAAAATGATAGTATACCATGACCAAGTGGGATTTATTTGTAAAATGCACTGTCCATTTAACATCAGAAAATATATTGATATAACTCTTAACATGCATACACAAATGCATCAAACTGTGAGAAAAAAATAATAGCATTGAAAAGAGCAATAGGTGAATCCTTATCATAATTAGAAACTTCAGCAACCCTATCCAAAATGGGCAGAAGTAGCAGGCATAAAATTGGTAAGGACATAGTTGAACTCAACAACACCAAGAATCAACTGTACATAATTGACATCTATAGACCATTTCAACCAACAACAGCTATATATATATTTTCTTCCCAAATTCACTAAGACAGATCACATTCTGGACCATAAAACACACATAAAAAATTTTGAAAACTAGAACTGATACAGTATTGACTCTCAAACCACATGGTATTAAACTAGAAATCAGGGGCGCCTGGATGGCTCAGTGGGTTAAAGCCTCTGCCTTCAGCTCAGGTCATGATCCTAGGATGGAGCCCCACATCGGGCTCTCTGCTCAGCAGGGAGCCTGCTTCCCCCTCTCTCTCTCTGCCTGCCTCTCTGCCTACTTGTGATCTCTCTGTCAAATAAATAAAATATTTAAAAAAATAAACCAGAAATCAATAAAAAGGATGAATGAGAAATCTTAAATTATGTGTAGAGTAAATAACACTTCTAAATAACACATGGATCAAAAAAGAAATCTCAAGAGAAATTTATTTATTTATTTATTTATTTATTTATTTATTTATTTACTTATTTTTATTATGTTCAATTAGCCAACATCATTAGTTTTAAATATAGTGTTCAATGGTTCATTAGCTGTGGAATAACATGGAGGACCATTAGGGAAGGGAGGGAAAACTGAATGGCAAGAAATTTAAAAATTTTCAAATAAATGAAAATGAAACAACATTTTTTAAAGTTTGTGGGATGCAGTGAAAGCAATGCTTAGAGGGAAATTTATCGCATCAAATGTATCTACTAGAAAAAAAGAAAAATCTATAATCAGTTATCTGTTTCCACTGTAGGAAATGGCAATTAAATGGATAAAAACAGGGAAGCCCATGAACAATTCTAAAATTCGATAACCTAAATGTAAGTGACCATTCTTTGAAAGAAACAATTTGCCAAAACTTACATAAGAATAATCCAAAAGGTTTATATTTGTTAAAAATTCACATAATAATTACCGTCCAAAACAGATAGCATCAAGCATTCCATGTTCACAGTTTCTTAGAATACTATTAAGATATCACCCAAAACAATTTGCAGATTTAGTTCAATCTCTATCAAATTCTAATAGCAAAAAAAATGGGCAAAGATTTGAGTACAAATTTCTTGACATGTCCAACAAGCACATGCAGTGATGCTCAATATTATTAGTCATTATGTAAATGCAAACCAATACCATGATATATCACTTCAAACACATTAGGATGACTCTAAGTTTTAAAATGTGGATGTGGAGTAATTGGAATGTTTTTATATTGTTAGTGGGAATGTAAAATTGTGTAGTCACTGTGGAAAAGTTTGGCACCGTATGTGGGCTAGAGATGTTTAAGTCAAGTTTGTGTTAGTTTGAAAGGTAGAGTCCACTGAAATCTGATTCACAAAATAGCAAAGGCTATCACAAAGAGTAATAGAAAAATGTAGAATTTTTAAAAAAGATTGTATTTGTTTATCTGACAGAGAGAGCAAGAGAGCATAAGCAGGGGGAGCAGTCAAGGGGAGAGAGAGAAGCAGGTTCCCCTCTGAGCAGGAAGCACGATGTGGGACTCAGTCCTGGGACCCCGGGGATCATGACCTGAGCCAAAGGCAGCTGCTTAAGCATCTGAGCCACCCAGGGACCCCAAAATATAGGCTTCTTTGGTTTCTATCTTTGTTTTTATTTTTATATGGCTCTATTAATGTAATGTGTTATCCTTTTGTGAAGCTTAGATTAAAAGAAAACAAATTCAGAGAGTTTGATAGAGTTAGTGAATTTTTGAGTAAAAATTATATGAATGAGGTTTTAGAGGATGTTGCTGCCAGCTAACAGAATATTAAGGGAGGTTGGGAGTCCACAGCATTGTGTTTATGAGGATATTAAGAGAGTAGGTATCTCTGTAACCTTTCTGACTGAGCAAGGATCCACAATTACAGGTGGCCATTTTTCTCCTCTTTATTTTTGTCTTTACCTACATGTTCAGCGCCCTTGGAAATCTAACCATAATCAGCCTCACTCTACTGGACTCTCATCCAAAGACATCCACGTATTTCTTTCTCCAAAATTTCTCATTTTTAGAAGTCTCATTCACAACTATGTGCATCCCCAAATTTCTTGTCAATATGGCAACAGGTGATCAGGAAGTAGGAAAGCTGAAGGGACTCCATTTCAGAAAGACTCCCAACTCTGCTG
>JAQQSY010008116.1:0-10063 GCA_028646535.1 Procyon lotor | reverse complement strand
CGGCCTTCCTGGGCGAGCCCGCGCTGGGGACGTCCAGAGCTGTACCCCTGAGCCGCTGTGACCCCACCGATCCCCTTACCAAGACGGGCCGTGAGGGGGAGAGGACGCGCCTCCCCGACCCGGATGGCCCTTTCTCGTGACTCCCGATCCACCACTCGCCTTCTGCTCTCGTCTTACTGAAGGCGATTATCTGTGTTCAAGTCTTCTTGTTCGAGAACAGTGCTTTGGGGATTTAGATATTCAGGCCTCATTGTCACGCGTGGCCCGACGGGTGCTCTCAGTTTACTCTCGTCGCGGCTTCGGGTTTGCCGCCGGAGTGACCCACATTCTCCCGAGTTAGCGGATACAAACTGCTCGTGGGAGGAAGCGGCTACACAGGCAGGAGGTCACATCAGACCGTGTTTTCCTAAATAGCGTGTGCTCTTCTAGGACGTGTTTGGGGGTCAGTCGTTCATCAAGCACGAGTCCATCGCTTTGTCCCGGTTCCTCAGTCGTGCGGCTGTGTTTCCGCAGGCCCTTCTCTCTGGCTCTGAGATACGGTCGCATTTGAACTGGGCTGGGGTGAAGGAAGGGACGGGGCACCCGGAACAGCAGTGGGGTGTGCGGAGGGGCTGCCGCAGACCAGAGAGGAGCCCGTCCCCGAAGGGGCGATGTTGGTTGGCTTGGCGGAAGGAGAAAGGCTGTGAGAGGCGTTTTTGGGGATGGTTGAGTTAATCTGGATAACGTGGGTTCGTCAATTGTGTGTGACGGTGGGTTGTGGCGCGATTGGTGGTGTGGGGTGACCGGCCCCAGTGAGGGACGAGCTGCCCGCCGTCCCTCGCTGCCGGTCCTCGCGGAGAAAGGTGGTGTTTTCATTCTCTTAGCTTTCTAGGGTGTTTGAGACTCTTCGTGATAAAAAGTGGGAGAAAATCTGGAATTTAAAAGGAAGTCCAGGTCAAAGCGTCCTTTTCGGATTCAGACGTGGAGAGCTTCCCTTGCGTTTGTCACCTGGTGTTTTTTGTTTCTTGGGGTTTTTTGGTGAGGAATTTGGTATCTCTGAAGGAAGGGAGGGGCGACCTCTCCGACTGAAGCCTCGTCACCCCGCAGTGTCACTTTGGACTCTCAGGAGCTGACGTCCCCGCGAGGGGGCTGCCTGACCCCGTCGCCGAGAGCAGGGGCTCGGTGCCGGCACAGGTTAGAGATGACAAGTCGCCGCAACGCTCCGACTGGTGAGAGGCAGGAGAGGCCAGGAGGGCGTTTCCCCTGACTTGCTATTCCTGGGAAGTCTGCATATCTAAAGACCCGTCTCTGCAGATGCTGATATTTTTGTTAGTCTTCCTTCTGGTGAAGTGCCCCTGGGTGTGGCTGGTAAACCAGGGTTGCGCGACTGGCAGGCTTTGTCGTCGTCCTGACTCCCGGGTTTTGCAAAATGGAGGTGCTCGCCAGCAGCAGGACCGCGGCCCGGGTACCCCGAGGCAGTGTGCCACAGTGCGGACGGTCTGGGGCGGTTCCTGGAGGGGACTCTGTCTGCCAGGGCCGGAGGACCGTGCTCTCGATGGGCCAAGTCAGGAGAGCCTCGAGAAGCAGGGTTCAAGGGAAAGAGCCGGGTCTGCCTCCGTTGGGGGTGCCGAGAGTCTTCCCACGCTGGTTCGAAGCTGGTCTCTGGCCGGGTGCCGGGTGCCGGGTGTTGTGTGCCGGGTGTTGTGTGCCGGGTGCTGGGTGCCCTGCTTAGCTGCTGAGTAAGTCACCGTAGTGTCACCGAGACGCGCTATGTATTTGGTTCCTCGGTGCCTTTTTCTTCATGGTGCCTTTGGTTCTGTTTTCCTAATCCACCCTGTGACCATTATAAGTCCCAGAATTCAGGATTTTATTTTATTTTTTGTTTTTTACTTTTGAGAGCAAGAGCGCGTGGAGGAGGGAAGGGCAGAGGGAGAGCGACGCTGACGCAGACTTTCCGCAGCGCGGAGCTCGGCGCAGGGCTCCACCCCCCATCCGACAGCCCATCGAGAGTCCCCCCTGACCTGGCTGAGCCCCCCGGGCGCCCCATCAAAGTTTAGGAGTTTTTGAGCACATCTTTGTGTTTGCGAGGGGTCCACAGGGGAGGGGCCGCTCCGCAGGCGGGCCGAGAGCGCCGGGCTCCGGGCTCCTGGTTTCTGCGCAGGGGCGCGTGCCTGGAGCCGACGGGGGCAGCCTCGTGCCCTAACCTTTCGTCCTCTGCCGGCTCCACGGACGCCAGAAGTTCCGTCTCGTTATGGGAAGACGGGAAGCGCCTGGCCCTTCGTGGTGGTTTCACGGAGGAGAGGCTGGTTAGGACGGTGGGCTTGGAGCGTCTCCGCCGGACGTGCCGCTCCTCCGCGGCCGGGGTCCAGCTTTCTCGTGGTAGAACCGGGGGGTTGGGCGGGACGGGACGAGGCGGCCTTGGGGCTGCCATCTGTCAGCTCCTCCTGGAAAGGCTCAGCTGGCGTGGGTGGACGGGGCAGGCGTGTTTTTACCGGGGCGAGGTGGCGGGGAGCTGCGCAGGGGCCGGCCCCGCGAGCCTCTGCCCTCCCCCCGCCGCACGCTAGAGCCGCCCGGGTCTGCAGGGGGAGCCGGGCTCCCGACGGGTGGTGGTGAGAGCTCAGAACGGGCGCAGTGTGCACAGCGAGCGGCGAGGAGTCCACAGACGGGACTTCGGCGAAGGTCAGAACTGCTGCCGGCCTCCTGCACGCCCGACTCCGGCTCCCAGACCGGCCGGCGCGCCTTCACGCTGACCTTCGGGCGCTTTGGGAGTCACAGGGCTGGGGACCGGCCGCAGGGTGAGAGGCCGTAGCCGTGTGACGTGAAGGAATGACCCCTCTGCCCTCTGCCGTGTTCAGGGCTCCGGGCCGGATTCTTGAAGCCGTGTGCGCCTCCTTCCCGGGGCGGTCAGAGAGCTGGCTCCAGCCGGCGCGCGGTCGGGGAGCACTGGGGAGGCACGGCCGGAGCGTGTGCGGGACGGGCAGGGACGCTCTGGGGAGACCTCTGTCTGCCCCGCGGTTTCTTAGCCAGAGCTGTGCTGCCTGCGACGGCGTCTCCCAGAAGAGGCTCCTGGCCGGCGAGGAGCAGGCGCGCCCCGGGAGCGAGGGGACGCAGAACGAGAGCGGTGGCTGTCCTTCGGGTTAGCAGCGGGCGCAGGTTGGGGTCAGTACTTCCCGTCCGGAGACACAGGCTTCGAATTGTCTCTGCTCCATCGTTGCCCCGGGAGGACGTGGGGGGGCCGCATCTCGCTCCAGGTCATTCAGTGGCTGAGCCCTGAAGCCGTACAGAGGAATACAGAGGCCGCGGAAACCAGAGACGCTTTAGGATAAAGGGTTAAGTGTCCTAAAAGGGAAGTCGCTGGTAAGCCAGATGTCGCTTGAAAGACAAGAGCTGTGTGCTTGTCCCCTTGAAGGCGCTCTGCAGACTCGGGTGTGGCTGACCCCAGGGGTGGCGTGAAGAATTCGGGTCCTGCCTCACCTGCGTGCCGTCCTCGCCTCTGCCCCGTCGCCGTGCGTTCGGACTTTGCACAGCACATCTTCAGACCTGGCGGAGGAGGAGACCGGCCTTGCCTTCCTGGACGACCGTGAGACCACACGGTCCCCTCTGTGGATCCTGTTTAATTTCATCGTGGGCTTTTATGTGCTTCACTCTGTTCTGTTCCCTCAAACAGGTCCTGCTCTGCTGCAAAATGAATCTTAAATCATACTCAGTACTTTCTGAAGGTTTCAAAAGTCTGCTAGGATAGTGGTTATCAAACGTTGGTGGTTTGTGTCCTGAAAAGTTACATCTTAGAGTCTGAAGTGGGAGTGAGGTTTGGGTCCTTGTGGAGCCTCTGTGTTCACATCGGAAAGCCTCCCCAGGGGTAGACGCTCCCCGGACAGCTCTGCGGTCCATTCTGAAGTTTCAGCAATCTCTGGAGGGGTCGCTGGAGGAGGCCGGGTGATCAGCGTTGAGTCCACGCCGGATAAAGGCGTGTCCAAATGGAAATTAGTTTAAAAAAATCTTCCCGTTCCCTCTGAAGGTCCGGTTGTGAAACAGCATTGTTGTAAACCCCTTGTCAGAGTGTCGACCCCTCCAGGGGCTCAGTACTAAGCGTCCCGGCCGCCGTCCAGCATGGTGCGGGCCTCGTTGATGTGTCGTCACACGTGATCACAGGAGTCCCTCTCCTGAAGCAAAGTCAGGTCCCTGCACATGACATAGTCTTATGCAGATTTAATTAAAGTGGAGATTGTTGCTACAAAGCTCTCGGCCCCCGAGGGACAGATAAAAGCCTGGGGACGGAAGACTCCAGAATCCTCCTTCTTCTTTCCCTAAAACAAGGGGAATGGGGTAAATGCAAGGCACCAAGGCACCTGGGACTTTAAAATAGTTTTGTTACTACATTAATGAAAGTAACAATCAGAGTAATTTATTGGCATTAACTTCAGGGATCTTCAATCCATAAACGAGATGATCTCAATGGTTTGAATTATTTCAAGTAATTTTAGTTATTTTAACCAGACAACAGATGAGATAACTTGTTCATCTGAATAATTCGGGTTGTTTGGCCTCTTGGGAGCCTCGGTGTTCGTTGGGGGTGCGCACCCCACCTGCTGGTGTCCCCGTGTCCCCTGTGGTCCCACGGGAACCGGGTCCCGGGGCGTTTGTCATAAACACGGTATCTCTGTTCTGTACATGACGTTCAGAAGAAAGTCATCGAAAATGCTCCACGAACATTGGTTATGATTTCCTGCTTTTGGTTCCGGATCTGATTGATGCCATAGGATTATCCCCGAACCGAAGAGGCAGGACCTGTGCTGCGGCATCCCTGGGCTCAACCAGATCAAGGAGGCCTTATTAATTATTCATTATGACATTTTATACGTTATTTTACTTTTCATAATTACCGGAGTCTATGTAATTAACGTCTCATTCCGTCGAAGTGCTTAACGTTAAGTAAGGTTATAATTACAACTATTAAAAAAACTATGTGGAAGAATTTAAAGACCTTTAATTAGAAAGAAAACTGTTTTGTTTTTTGGGTCTGTTGCGTCGTGCGTGTTGTCCTTGTCGACAAGCACCTGTTCTCACGTACACCAGCGAGAACCCAGCGACGTGGGGCAGGGGCCGCGTCCCGGCCGGTGCGGGCTGCGTAGGCTCGCCGACCCCCGATCTGCGTCCGGGGCGGGGGTGCGGTCGGTCTGGGCGCGTGCTCCAAGCGCAGCCGGGGCCCGGCCATTCCCCGGGGTGACCGTGAGCTCTCAGCAGGGGCCCCGCCCAGCCGCGTGCCAGGGTCAGCGGGTGGGGGTCGGGCCGGCGGGGCGGCCCCTCTGCCCCGAGCTCCCTGCTCAGTGCCGCCAACTGGGGGGGTTGAGGCCCAATCTGGTCAGAAGGGACTTGACGGAAACAGGACGGAGCTGATGGCCTGCGGGGAGGGTTCCGGAAAGCCGTCTCCGTGTGGGTCCGCCGCCCCTCCTTGAGGACAGCTGCTCCGGCCACGCTGGCTGGTGCTCGGTGACCTTCCCGCTGAGGCCCGTAAGGAGACCGCGCCAGGAGGGCCGTGTGTCAGGACGGATGCCGAGGCAGCGACGCGGTTCCCGTCCGCCGTGCACCTGGCTCTGGAGGTTCTGTGCCGGGCAGCTCCCCTCGATCTGTCTTCGGGGCACAGAGAGGGGTGCTGGCCATCGCCCAGACCTGGGGCGCCATCCGGGCCCGTCCCCGTGGCGCGCCATCTCCCGTGGCCTGTTCCTCCCGCAGAGCCAGGCCGTGAGAGTCCAGGGGTGTCTCCGGCCTCTGTGACCATCCTGCACAGTCTCCCGCGGAGAGCCCTGGTCCTGTCGTTCCCGGGGCGAAGACCCATGGAAGCAAACCGGACGTCTAGGTGAGCCGGTCCGAGCGCTCCCAACCAGCGCTCCCCACGTCCGCGCCCCCACCTGCTGGGCTCCGGGGGTCCCAGCTGCGCTCCTGACCCCAGGGCGGGGGGCTGGTGCTGAGCTCTGGGGACGGCTGTGGTCATCGGGACTGGGGCTGGGGTGGCACAGCCGTCCCTGGGGAGAGGGCCGCGGCCACGTGCCCTGCCCTGTGGAGGACAGCCACCCCCCCCAGCGGCCCCGAGCCCCTGCGGTTTAGCCGATGGCCATGGTGGTGGTTCTGTCCACCTGGCCCGGGCCGCCTTCTCCTCTGACCCTGGGCCCCAGCTTCTCTCCTCTTGCTGCTTGTCAGCCTGCCCGCCTGCAGCGCTCCTGCAGGGGACGGTGCCCTGGCCTGGGTCTGACCCTCACCAAGAGCCTGCCTGGCCTGCGCAGAGCCCCGTGTCTGACGAGGAGGTCGTGGCAAAGCCGGCAGGCTCTCGGTGCCGAAAGTGAGCTTGTTGGTGCCGTATAAAGACTCTCGGGCGAGTGGGGGCCCCTGGGCAGCTCCATCGGTGGATCATCCGGCCCTTGATTTCGGCTCAGGTCATGATCCCGGGGTCGTGAGATCAAGCCCTGCGTTGGGCTCCTTGCTCAGCAGGGAGTGTGTTTCTGTCTCCCGTGCTCGCTCTTTCTCTCTGAAATAAGTGAAATCTCCAAACCTTCTTGGGTGTGAAACAGTTTGACTCTGGGGCTGGCAGGCTTATGAGCAAACGGGCCTCGTGAAGAAATAACCCCAGGGCCACACCCGGCGTCCCCCTCTGGCATCTGTGTGCAGCCACGTTTTCCCCCGTGAACGCTGGGTTTATTTCAGGCTAGAGAGAGGTTGGCCTTCTCATCTTGACCTCGCTCTGTTGCTTGATTTCCTGCAGCCACTAGAACTTTCTGGGCCGTGGCTCTCCCCACCGATGGCACAGGAGCAGTAATAGGGCGGCCCTGTGGGGGCTGTGGGTCTCAGGCCTGTGTCCGCGGGCCGCTTGGGGGCGACCCTAGGGCCTTTCTGGTCTCTGGTTCTGCATGTTGGGGAAATCCCCAAACTGGGAACAAAAGCCGCCTGTGCCCCGAACCTCTCCTGGTGGATGGAGGTGTGGGGTGCACGGCTCCTGGCCGTGTGTGAGCCCGGCGGGGTCCGGCCGGCGCTCAGTCTGTCTGCGGGGGCCGCGCTCTTGAGTCTGCTGGGCCTGCCGGGGGCCTCAGGACTTCCCTCCACCCCGTTGGAGCCCGATCCGCGTGGCAAACTTGCTGCCTCCTGGGGGGTGTCGAGATGGAGAGCGTCTGTGCCTCCCGGTGAAAGTAAGAGGTGACCACAGTCCGTGTGGGACAGTCCTGTACAGAGATGAGATTCCTCGCAGTCAGTCCTGAGTTTGCTGAGACTGGGATCCCCAGTGCAGCTGGTCGCCAGGAAGGCAGCCAGGCTTTCCCAACGTCCTTCCTAAGGGGGCTGCGGCTTTGGGGAAGCGGTGGCCCCAGCGAAAGGGTCCTCCTGCGGCTCGGCCTGGCTGGGTGACCGCTCAGGTGAACGGGGTGTTGCTCCGATTCCTCGGGGCGGGGCAAGTCCCTTTCTGGATTAAAACAACAGCATGCAGCCCTCCTCCTCTGTCCTTGCCTGGGCCATGGCTGTGATGCCTGGTGATGAAGCAGCCTCTTGGTGCCAGGAGGAGAGCCGTGTGGCAGGTGGAGGCTGGCAGTAGCCGGGGGCCTGGAGGGCTGTCCTGGGGCTGCTGCTCCATCCCTACCCGCTTCTGGACCTTCCTCGTCCCTTAGGCAAACGGACTCTTGCTCACATGAGCCGCTCAGCTTCTCCTACAGCTGGGAGGGCTCCTGGCACAGTGAGGGACGTAGTTAGGTCCGATTTTAATGGTGGGGGGTGGAGCCAGAAGGCAGGAGAGGGGTTTTTCTATAGCGGGTAGGTCGTTGATCTTGTCTTTTAGGGTAATTCATAGGAGGGTGGTGTCTGTGACCAAAGAGTAAATATGAATGGTTTTTGGGGTAAAATCAACAGATTGGTTTGTGAATGCTCCAAAATGTGGGTTCCAGTGAAGAACAGAAACAGGGGTTTACCCCTGACTCCCTGTCTGTGGACCTCCGGCGGCCCTGTTCTCGGCGGGCTCAGCACCGCCCGAGGTGGGGCTCACCTGGATGGTCTCCACTCTTGTTCTCCGGCACTTTCCCAGCTCTGACTTCCTGACCTGTGGAGGCCAGAGTGTCTTTGGGGGCCATGTGGACCCTCTCTAAACCAGGGGGGCCATTGGATGGGCTCAAGGGAAGGAGAAGCCGCCGCAAGTGGAGTGCAGAGCAGGAAGAGGACCCTGTCATAACCGTTCCCAGGGGCTGCTGGGGGGACGGCCGCCGTCTCCTGCCCCAACCCCCTTCCCGTGCATGGTCGCCGACTGCAGGAGACCAAGGGACTCCCGGCGGGAGGGGCTGGCCGGGGCTGTGACCTCGGCAGGTGGCCTTGACCGTTGTTTGCCTCTGTTTTGTCATCTGGGAAATGGGACCGTAACTGTATCTCAGTCACAAGGTGGTTCTGGAGACCAGTGCTGTGCACGTAGAGTCATCCCCTGCAGCCCCTTGGTGGGTAGGACCGGAATGGGGTTCGTACGGCTGAACTCCGGGAAGCGGATCCCATGGGAATCACAGCTCCTTGTTTGTGGTGCTTTTCATCTGTCCAGAGCTGATCTGCTTGTTTTCCTTGGTGAACATAACTTTTAAGTAGTTCCTTAGTTTGCGATGAGTGACGTGAGTTCTCACGTATTTCATCCAGAAGCAGTCATTCTAGTTTCCCAAGTTATGAAAGTGTCTTCTGACATGTCATCTAAGAAAACCTTGGTTGGCCCCTTTTCAGGGAAATTCAGTGGTGATCTTTGATGTTTCTTTCCATTACCACCTAATGCGATACCCTCCAATATTTAATTACCTTTAATTGATGGGTTTTCATTTAAAAATAATTTTTATTTTATATAATTCCATGTTCATTTTCTTTCTTTTCTTTCTTTCTGTCTTTTCTTGTCTGTCTGTCTCTCTCTTTCTTTCTTTCTTTTGATATTTTAGAGAACTGTTTCCCATCTGTAAGTAATCAGCAATTCAGTACAATTTTAGAAGGTGGTATTTGTATTTATTTGGGTAAAGTAGGGGTTGCTAACTGCCATCAGCCTCAGGAAAGACAGCACACATGCAGGTGTGTGAGACCTGCACGGCTTAGGGTGTTTTATTTTGCAAGTTTAGAGGGTTTCTCCCTTTCTCTTCCTCCCAAACCTGTCATCCTGCCGGCCCCCCCCCCCCCCCCCCCCCCCCCCCCCCCCCCCGCCCCCGGCCTCTCCCGGCGGCGTTCCCTTGCTGTGGCCAGGGTGTCACCTGGTGCGCACAGCGGAGGCCGTTGGCCGGAGCAGAGCCGCGTCCCTCAGTCCTGCCGGCTGTCCCCACGGAGTGGAGAGCGCAAGCCTGTGGGCAGAGCCCTGGCCCCGCTCGGCCTCGAATTGGCTCCAACCCGCTGCCTGGTCTGAGGACGTCTCCAACTCACACACGCGCCCTCCCCCGGGCTTACTCATCGTCATGGGACTCACGTCAGTGGGACTGCAGCCGGCAGATGTGGGCGCGCTGCCCGGGGCCTCGCCGGCCGGTCCCAGCAAGGTCCCTGTGCGGGCGCGGGCCCTGCAGGCGGTGTTGTGGCTGTTAGCGGACAGTGTGCCCGGCCCGACACGGCTGTGGCTCAGGCTGGAAGGGTTCCTGGTGGACCCCAGGGCCCTGGACGGGAAGTGCGGGAGTTGGGGGGGCTGGCTGACCTTCCCCGTGGGGGGCAGAGGTGGGGACTGCGGGGAGGCAGAGCCTGGAGGAGGGGTTACAGCCCCAGGGCAGGCAGGCTGCTGTCTCCTCCTTCAGACCCAGCCCTCCCTCCTGCCACGGCCAGGGCGGCCCCCTCTGTGTTGCCATGGCGATGTGCCTGTGTCCTGTGGGCCCCCCCCCTTGCTTAGCTCGGGGAGCTAGGTCGCCTTCCCCTTGCTTGGTGTGCTCTCTGCAGCTGTGCCCGGCCCGCAGTCCCCCACACCCTGAGGACCGCAGGGGCGACTGGGCTGGGAGCGGACTCCCTGGGCTGTGTGCCTGCGCTAGGCTGCTCCGGAACATGCTGCTGCCGCTGCCGCTGCCGCTGCCTGGGGGCGGGGGACGCTGGCTCGCTTGGGGGGGGGACGCTGGCTCGCTCG
>JAQQSY010008115.1:0-10063 GCA_028646535.1 Procyon lotor | reverse complement strand
CGGTAAAAATTAAAATGAGATGGTTTCATCCTGGACTATGCCGATGGGACACAGACTCGAAAAAAAGTGGACAGACCCCAGAGGCATTCAGAAGCCTGAATCTAGAGGGCTTGGTGGTGTGGGGGTGAGGAAGAGGGAATAATTGAGGATGACTCTCCAGTATGAATTCGCTGATGATGAGCAAGATGTACACTCTGCCTGAAGGCTTTCCCACATTCCGTACATTCATAGGGCCTTTCTCCAGTATGAATTCTCTTATGAAGTGTAAGATGGGCAATCTGGCTGAAGGCTTTGCTGCATTCCTGACACTCGTAAGGTTTCTCTCCTGTATGAATTCTCTGATGTAAAGTAAGAGATTTACGATGGCTAAAGGCTTTCCCACAAAGATTACATTCATAAGGTTTCTCGCCTGTATGACACCTCTGGTGACAAATCAGGGATGCCCTCTGCCTGAATGCCTTTCCACATTCCAGACACACATACGGCCTTTTGCCAGTGTGGAGTCTCTGATGTTGAACTAGATAGGAGCCATCACTGAAGGCCTTCCCACATTCGATACATTCATAAGGCTTCTCGCCAGTATGAACTCTCTGGTGTTGAACAAGGTGTGCGATTTGACTGAAAGCCTTCCCACATTCCTTACATTCATAAGGTTTCTCTCCAGTGTGTATTTTCTGATGTTGGGCAAGGTGCGCATTCTGGCTGAAGGTTTTGCTGCATTCCTTACATTCGTAAGGTTTCTCTCCAGTATGAATTCTCTGATGATGAGCAAGGTGTGTACTCTGCCGAAAAGCCTTCCCACATTCTTTACATTCATAGGGTTTCTCCCCAGTATGAACTCTTTGATGAAGAGTAAGTGAGCCACGATGGCTAAAGGCTTTCTCACAGATATTACACTCATAAGGTTTCTCTCCTGTATGAATTCTCTGATGTACAGTCAAGGACGAGCCATGGCTAAAAGCCTTCCCGCACACGTGACATTTGTAAGGTCTCTCTCCAGTATGAATTCTCTTATGCTGAATAAGGCCTATGTGATCAGTGAAAGCCTTCCCACAATCAATACAATCGAACGGTTTCTCTCCAGTATGATAATACCTCCGATGACGTATAAGAGAAGCATTCTGCCTGAAAGCTTTCCCACAGTCAATACATTCATACGGTCTTTTTCCAGTGTGAATCCTTCGATGATGAGCTAGGGATGAACAATCACTAAAAGCCTTCCCACATTCAATACATTCATAGGGCTTCTCTCCAGTATGAACTCTCTGATGCTGAGCAAGATGTGCAAGCTGGCTGAAGGCTTTATTACACTGCTTACATTGATACGGTTTTTCTCCAGTATGAACTCTCTGATGTTGAATAAGATGAGCATTCTGACTGAAGGCTTTCCCACATTCAGTACATTCAAAGGGTTTTTCTCCTGTATGTATTCTCTGATGTTGCGCAAGGTGGGCACTCTGGCTAAAGGCTTTCCCACATTCAATACATTCATAGGGTTTCTCTCCGGTATGAATTCTTTGATGAAGAGTAAGGGTTGAGATTTTGTTGAAAGTTTTCTCACAGTCATTACATTTCAGAAGTTTCTTTTCTCCATAGACTCGCTTGTGTTTTTTTACAAACGAATGTGTTTTTAAACTTTTCTTATCTGTCTTAAAATTATATATTCTCTCTTCGATGGGAAATACCCGCTTTAGATAAGACAATCTATTCAGATGAAAAACTGTCCCAGATTTCTTAAAGTGGTCTCTTTTCTCAATAAGGGTATCTGTATGAGTGACTGTCTCCTGACTAAAGTGTGTCTTCTCACTTACCAGCTCCCTCTTAAATAGGTCTTCACATTTCCAGTTTACCCCTAATGTGGAACATTTAAAGTCATAGCTTGGAAGGCTTTCCATTATCATTGCCTGGGATAATTTTTCTTCATAAATGCCCTGGTTTGGAGATAATTCCTTGGTCATCCAAACATACTCCAAGTCTGAAAGATATTGAGAAAGCAAATGTCTCCTTTACTTAACGCTAAAAGAATGGAAACTTCCAAAATGCAACCGTGTGAATCAAACAGTTACTGAAGACCACAGAGGTCTTTGACAATTCTTATGTAAAGTTAGGCAATGCAACAATCCTTGCATTTCTGGAATAAACCGTCCTGGGCTCTGGCGTATGATTTCAAGATGACTTTTATTCGAAATTAAGTACCAATATTCACAACTGAAATTTGTCTCTATTTTCCTTTTTTGACGCTATTTTGGTAAGATTCTGGCATCAAATGTTATGTTGTCTTCATAAACACAATATTTTAAAGTCCTTTTTTTTAATTTTCTGTCATGGAACATTTTAAATAATGTTGATATTTTTCCTTACAGGTTTTACAGTATTTATTTGTGAAACTATTGGGGGTTGTTGCTTCTGTTCTTGGGGGAAACGGTTCTGAGATAACTTTTTACACTTCTTCAATGGTAGCCAGTCTGTTTAAAATTTCTATCTCTTTTGGTGTCAGTTGCAGTAATTTATATTATCCTAAAACATTACCCATCTCATCCAGGTTTTCAAATTACATATAGAAAATTGAGATTCATATGATTCTTTTTTTTTTTTTAAAGATTTTATTTGTCTACTTGACAGAGAGAGAGAGAGAACACAAGTAGGCAGAGAGGCAGGCAGGGAGAGAAGGGGAAGCAGGTCCCCCGCTGAGCAGAGAGCCTGATGTGGGGCTCGATCCCAGGACCCCGAGATCATAACCTGACCCGAAGGGAGAGGCTTTAACCCACTGAGACCCCCAGGTGCCCCGATTCTTTTTTTTACATAATTCTTTTAAGTACTTATGCATCAATGGTCACTTACTATTATTTCTTTTCTTGTTTCCTCTCACTTGTTTATATCTTTGACAGTTTATAAATTTCATTGGTTTTCTAAAGAAACACCAATCTGATTTCCATTAAATCTACTATTTTCTAGTTCATTTATTCCTACTTTTACTTCCAGCAGTGTAGGTCTTCACATGTGTGTAGTGTGTAGGTCTACACACTATATGTAACTTATTTTAGTTTTCCTTAGACTCATTTTGTTCTTTTTCTAATATCCTGAGTTGGATGCTTATCTATTTTACCTATTTTTTCTTATCTCTTATTTATGAACGTACAGCATTAGGGCTACAAGTTACCTACATCTTCTTGAACCTATGAGAACTGGAAGCAGGAAAAAGCCATACTATAAGCTACAGAATAAACTGTAACCGTCTCACCTGAGGCTTGTTCCACTGTACTATACAATCTGTAAACTCTTATCTAGCTTTCATACCAGAAAAACACCTTTCAAGCAAGGCAGGGAAAAAATAAATAAATTTAAAAAAATAAACTGGGCCAAAAATCCCAATGAGTATAAGAAAAGCAGGGAGATGATGAACAAAGAGAAAGGAGGTAAGGTCAGCTACCTACTAATTTATTCATCTTTTATGAGTATCAAATGATGGTGTTTTGAAACTCAAATGGATGAATTTTAAAATACAGATTTAAAAATATATAAAGACATAAGGGTTACAACTTCTAGGACTAAAGACCTTTTCATTTCAAGGAGGGGGATGGTGTAAAGGGGGAAAACAAAAACCCAGACATAAACAATGAAGCAAAAATAAATAACAGAAACACCAAAGACAAAAATAATTAAGAGCAAAGGGAAGAGCATAGCTATAATAATTGTTAACCTGATAAGCTCACATTTTAAAGAAAATACTTAAACCAGTTCAAAAAACTAAACACAAATCTGTCAAAAGAATTCAGAAATGTTGCACATCAGAGATGATTATAACAATATGGTACTTGAGAACTAGGTAAACATCACAGAACATAAAAGAGCTCATAAACAGATTGCGGTGTTTGCAGGAAATGAGTAAAGGTAAAAGCGGCATGTCCCACCAGTGGAGAAGATCCACTTAAAATATAGTGTTAGAACTAAAAGTTTCAATTTGAGAGGGATTTTAAGAGATGTTTTCCAACAAGTATCAGAGAAGAAACATCTTTTTTTTTAAGAGATGAAACATCTTGAGAATAGTGTCCCCAGCTCTAATTATTTGCACTTACCTGAGCAAAGGCCTCTTGTCATCCTTCCTTTCATCATCCATGGCTCTCTACCTTGCTCCAATAAAGAGATTACATCTGGTTTAGAAATGCAAAGACCTGCATATAAAGAAAGTTAAGAAAATTGGCTATGTTGTGAATATTGCAGAGCGATGACCATTCCAAAAGGTATTGAGAGAAAAGGGATATCGCAGGGAAATGCTGATAAAGGCATAAAAGACTACTGAGGTGGAAAGACTCCAATGGGGAGGAGGAGGAGGATACTCTTACCCAATGAAAGCAGGTTCCTGTAGTTCTCTAGCATCACTTTCTTGTACAAAGTCCTCTGAGCAAGATTCAGCCATTCCCATTCATCTTGGGAGAAGTCTATGGCCACATCCCTGAAAGTCACTGAATCCTGAAATGACACAAAAACGATCTTGCTTAGTGTTCACGCCATTACTTAGCTAGCTCTACGGGTAAAGGGCAATGCTGTTCGCGCTACGGGGGAAAAAAATACCCCAAACACACTCTGTAAATAATTACACTGGGATGTAAATCATTGAGCTACTGGACAACTTTTCTGCCTGGTTATATTAGCTCTTCAAACATTTACAATTTTACGGTGGTGAAAAGATATTCTCATATGAATAAATGTTGGCTGCATTTAAGACAGAACATCGAGTACTGAATTGCAGTTGACCCCTGAACAACACAGGTCTGAACTTCACAAGTCCACTTACATGTGAACTTTTTTTCAATAAGTACAGTATTGTGTTATTTTCTCTTCCATAGGACTTTAACAATTTATTTTCTCTAGCTCATTTTATTATAAGAACATGAAATACACGTAACATAGAAAATATGTTTTGATCAGCTGTTTATAGTATCAGTAAGGCTTCTGGTTACAGCAGGCTATTGGTAGTTATGTTTGGGGGGAACAAAGTCATATGTGGATTTTCAGCTATGGGGAGATCAAAGCCAACCCCCATGTTGTTCAAAGATCAATTGTATTTATCTATGTTAGAAGCTAGATCACTTTTCTACAGGAAGAAAGAGCTCTGGGACTGGGGGAAAGTTTCAAGGAAGGATGCTGACCTGATGAACATGATTTCAACCTCCACAATAGAGTCTAAGAAATCTTAGTGTTCTGAGATGTTAAGAGGTATGTCTAAAAAAAATGAAAGAAAAAAATACCTAGCAATATTTTTCAACATAAAAGTATATTTGCATTAGGAAAACATATTGATGAGAAGTATCAAAAGAGATCATATGAGATGAGCATTTTTATAATAGCTGCTTTAAATTCTTTATCAGATAATTCCACCATTTACATCACATCAATGTTAGCATCTGGTGATTATCCTTTCTCCTGTGAATTGAAATTTCCCTAGTTCTTCAGTAGTTGAGTAATTTTAGGTAGTATCCTTGACATTTTGGATGTTATGAGACTCTATGTCTTGTTTAAATTATATGAAGAATATTGATAACTTTGTTCAGGCTCCATTTCCAAACCCTACGAGGTGATATTCACCTCTGTCTTACTTGTGTAGTACTTGGTGGCCAGCCATCTAATCTGGAGTTCAAGTCTCATAGAGTATGGTATGCTTTTCAGGGCCAGATACCTGCATGAGCAACTTAGAGTGAGCCCAGGAGTTCATAAACAACTTTGTATAGTTGATTTCCAAAGCTCCTCCTTCTCTGTGGTTTCTTCAGTGTTTTCTACTTCCTAGGGGTTCCCATTTTCAGTCCTCTGGCCAGATAACTGGGGCTTATTTCTTCCACTCTACAGGGCAGCTACCCTGACAATATCCACCCCTGGGACCAAGAAAGGAAAGAACAAGCGGGGGGTGAAAAAAAAAAAAAGAGGCAGTAAGAGTTTACCCTACTCTCTGAGGAATACAGCTTCTTCAATCACAGAGAAAATTTCTCCTCCTTCAAAATTTTAGACTTCTGCAGGCCCTCTTTAGGTCCATAATTAGGTCCCCCCAGGGCACAAGAAAACAAAGAACTTTTCTTTTAAGGTAGATTTCCATCCACCCTCTCTGAGCATTAGATCCCCTTCCAACTTCTTAAGCCTGAACTAGGTTTTCTCCTGCAGTTCTTTTTATCCATGCCAAAACTCCCTTCTGGGTTTTGTGCTTTGTTGAATCTGTGCTAGGAGATATTGGGAGGGAAAAAAAAAAGGTAAACACATCGCATTTTGGGTTTCTTCCCCAATCAGCCTGCTACTATTTACTTTTTTTTAAGTTTTTACTTACTTGACAGAGAGAGAGAGACAATGAGAGAGGGAATACAAGCAGAGAGAGTGGGAGAGGGAGAAGCAGGCTTCCCGCAGAGCAGGGAGCTGATATGGGACTCAATCCCAGGATCCCTGGGGATCATGATCTGAGCCGAAGGGAAACGCTTAACGACTGAGTCACCCAGGCGCCCATAGTATTCACTTTTCAAAGATCTCAAATCGCTGCTCCATGCATGCTGTTCTGGTTCACAGCAACTTTCAGTGAGAAAAACAGGGTAAAGTGTGCTCAGTCCATGTTACCCAGAACAAGGACTTTCCCAAATTCAGTGTAAATTATTATTAGTTTTTAAATTAAAATCCCATTGGATATAAAGAGCCTCCTGAAGTTTAGGGTTTCTTTTGCATCAAACATCATACTATAGACTTTTCACATATATATTATAGGGTGTATATATGTGTATCATATATACTGTATGAAGAATTCCGTGGGAACATAGGCAAGCAGTAGCTATACAGGCAAATAGTAGCATATACATCTAATGTTTATATAGTGCTTATTATGTGCCAGGTACTTTTCTAAATACTTAAAATACATTAACTCATGAATGCTCACAACAATACTATAAATCAGGTACTGGTATTATTCTCCCTTTTATGGTTGAGGAAACTGAAGGTGATTATTATCTAGTATATAGTAGAGCTAGAATTTGTACCCAGGCAGTGTGGTGCCATAATCATGCTATTGATCTTTATGCCATACTGTGCCATTCCTAAAATATTTTCCTCTCACAAATAACAACACTGCTTGCATCTAAAATGCTTAAGAAACACGTTCCATTGGTAGTGCATGTTTTGTGGCATTATATCTGATCAGAAAAGGTGTTTTGCTCTGATGTAAGTTGCTCGTTGTATCTTTTATATAAAGAATTTTATTATTCTGTTATTTTTTATTTGGTAAGTTTATTCATCAAATTTTATAATTTCTTTTTTTTGTAAAGAGTTTATTTATTTATTTGACAGAGAGAGATCACAAGTAGGCAGAGAGGCAGGCAGAGAGAGAGGGGGAAGCAGGCTCCCTGCTGAGCAGAGAGCTCGATGTGGGGCTCGATCCCAGGACCCTGAGATTATGACCTGAGCCGAAGGCAGAGGCTGTAGACACTGAGCCGCCCAAGGGCCCCAAATTTTATAATTTCTTACAATAAAAATTGCTGATGACACTCATTTAGCAGTTCACTTTAATCAGAACATGAACTATAGTTTTTAAATCTATTATTGGTCATCAAAATATTAAAATTAAAAATGTTCAAGGCACCTGGGTGACTCAGTCGTTAAGCGTCTGTCTTTAGCTCAGGTCATGATCCTGGTGTCCAAGGATCGAGCCCCACATCAGGCTCCCCGGCAGGGAAATTGCTTCTACTTCTCCCACTCCCACAACCTCCTCCCACTCCCACTCCTCCTGCTTGTGCTCCCTCTCTCACTGTGTCTCTCTCTGTCAAAAAAATAAATAAAATCTTTAAAAAGAAATTAAATTAAATTAAATCAAAAATGTTCTGGAGTTAAGTGTGAGAAACTAATCCACAAGAAATGAAAAATTAGGAATTTAGTCCAAAAAAATTATCAGTGATGAGGGCAAAAATTCAACAACAAAGACGACCACTGCAATAATCTGTTAAATAACAAAACATTGGCAATAATTTAGCTATGGAACAAGGGGCTGATTAATGAGATTACGGTATTCATCCTAGAAAGAAAAAAGGATACAGAACATTCCCTGTCATTTTCAGATGCTCACGGTTCCAAGCCAAGTGGGGAGGGGAGACCCTTGCACACTCTGGCCCAATGCCAGCCATCTCAACGATGCCTGCAGATCTCTTCCTCTGCCTTCAAGATACAACTTAGGAATCGCACCTCCCAACCGCTCCTCCCTCCAACAGTGAGTATGATTATGTAGGCTACATTCAAGGATCTCTCGCCAAGGAGGCAAAAGGAGCTATAAAGAAAGTGGATTTCCTCTTGCTAGATTGTGGCCTGTCACAGAGCTTCACCACCCCAGAGGAAGGGACAGCTTTTCCCAACTCACCCAAAGGTATTCACATGGCCTGTGAATGGTCCTTCCCCACTACTCTGGACGAAGTCTAGTTCTACACCTACGGCACTGATCACACTGCATAAATAAATGTTCACTGCCTGTTCACTTCTCCAACAGATTATAAGCCCTATGAGAGCCAGAATGGCAGGCTCAGTCATTAAGCATCTGCCTTTGGCTCAGGTCATGATCCTGGGGTCCTGGGATCAAGCCCCACGTCGGGCTCTCTGCTCAGCGGGAAGCCTGCTTCTCCCACTACCATTCCCTCTGCTTGTGTTCCCTCTCTCGCTGTTTCCCTCTGTCAAATAAATAAAATCTTAAAAAATAAATAAATAAATAAATAAATAAAAATAAAGAGCTACAAGAAGAGGAACCTCTGAGAGGGTACTGAGTTATTTGAGTCTATCTCTGTGGTCCCATCACTCGTCAGAAAGGGAGGAAATCGGAAACAGGCCCCAGGACGGAACTCTCAAGCAGATACTCTTCAGAAGGAAATAACATTACCAAACCCTGGAAAGCAAGACTGTATTTTAAGAAGGAAAGAGGAAATGCTAACTCACCAGGGGCGAGGCTTTGAGAAGTTCAACTCCCATCACCTCCTCCTCTTCCTGGCTCCTCATTAGGCGAGGGGCTTTACCCTGAGAGGGCAGAGCTGGGAGAGGGGAAAGGAGTTCTGAGAAGCTGAGAAGCTCTTTCCTCCCTTCAGCTCGCTCTGTTCTCACGCCCCACCCCCCCAAGGTCCCCTCACAGTCCAGGCACTCACTGGGACACCTGTAATGTACAGGTGAGGTTCTTCTCTGCTCTGGGTTTCAGGCTGAGCACAACCTCCTTCTCGCTCAAGGCCACCCACTCATTACCAGCACTTGGAAAAGGCCGTCTCCCACAGAAGGGAAGTATTACCTCTGTCGCAACAAAGAGTCCATATGGTTTACAGAGACTCAAGCCACTCTGCTTGGTGACAAACTAGTTTTAAGGAAGGCCCTTGCCCACTCTGAGCCAAGCTTCTTCTATTGGAGTTTGAGAAACAGAAACTTGCCCGGTGGGGGTTTGCAGATCTAAACCCCCGAGCTCACTGGCCCCCTCAGAACCACAGTTTCAATGTCTGAAGGGCTTAAGGACACTGACCTCCAGCAGCTGCAGAGGGCATTACATGGGTCAGTGCAGAAGGGGCTCTGCGGCTGGCCAGTTCCACATCTGAGCGCTGGCTCCACTCTCACTAGCGATTACCTGTCCCCTGCATGCTTTAGGGTCCTATCTGTAAAAAGGAGGTAGTTTACGCTTCGTAAGGTGATGTATGTACGGGATCTTTGGTGTCACTTAGCAAAACCAACGAAAAAGAGAATGGCTGTGAGCAGTCCTCCCACTGTCGGTCTCTCCTCACTCTGCTGGCAGGGAATTGGGTGCGGCAGAGACGTGCTGGAACGGGAACAGTGCTGTGACCTCACTCTGGAAAGGTGGGGATCCCTTTCCGATTCCAGAGGAGGCTATGAACATCCTCTCACCCACAAGCCCCATCCCACAATGACCGGGGAGCCAGGGCCCCAGACCCAGTCAAAGGATGTTGTACAGGTCAGCCAAACGCCCCGGGCCCTGGGACACCCCCAGACTCTGTGGACAGGTCAGCCGCACACTCCGGCCCTGGGACCCCCCCCGACTCTGTGGACAGGTCAGCCTCACACTCCG
>JAQQSY010008114.1:0-10064 GCA_028646535.1 Procyon lotor | reverse complement strand
GAGCAAAACCACGCAGTGTGAGGTTCTGGGAGGCAGACACCGGGGTAGGGAGAGGTCCCAGACAAAGGCTGACTTCCCTCCCCAGCACCCAGCCGTGACAAGAGGGCAGGGGCGTGAGGTCAGAGATCTGGCAGTCCAGATCACGGGGGGTAAGTCAGATTGTGCGCTCAAGCTCTGAGGTGCAAGATGAGGAGGAAAAAGGCATCTGTCCTCTCCCCTACCACCTCCCCTGGGCCCCCTAGGACAGCGGGCAGAGATGGGACAGGTGGCTGTGGGCACTTTCCTTTACACTCCGTACTCTTCACCCCACCAATCCCCTCTGACCCACCACCTTCCACCCCCTTCTCAGCAGAGCCGGGAGACAGGTAGACAGGTGCGCGGCTCAAGGTGTGGGCCTGGCGCTTCCCTCATCTATCACGGCGGTGCCAGGCTCCCTGTGGGGACACCTCAGCCCCCTCCTGGCTGAGACAAGCCCCAGCAAGTCTCATCCCCCTGATCTGTTCCGGGGATGTGGTCTGTCCTAAGTGTAGGACCCAGGGAAGGTCGACGGGCAGCCTCCCCCTGGACGCCCCCGGCCCCGCTCAGCCCGAGGAGAAAGAAGCTGGCGTCAGCTCCCCATCGAGCACATCTAAGAGGGAAAGGGGCTTCCAGCTGCACCTGCCTCGGGGGTGTGAGCGGCCGCCCAGACGGCTGTGCCGGGAGACCTCCGTGCTGGAGAGGACGGGGGCCTCAGGGTCTGGCCTGTCGCAGACGATTTCACAGCTGAGTAGGTTGGAAGCCACCGGGGCTGCCCGTGGAGGGGAAACGCTTCCAGAAGCTCTAGTCAGAGTGAGAAGGACACCATGCACCTCTGGGCTCGGCTTAGACTTCGCAGAAATGTCTGGGCTTTGTTTCATTGCGTTTTGTAATCTGGATGCCCGGCACATGGCAAGCCCTAGACCAGCACTCAGCCCAGCAAAAATGTCTGTGGCCATCCTGTGCCTCTTAGGTGACACTGCTGGGTGGTAAGAACGGCACTGGACGAGCCCCATCCTTGGTGGGGACAGAGGTTTCGCTGAAAGGATGCCTGGGTGAGTGGAGAGCCCCTCGGTGCCTCAGTTTCCCTACTGGACCAGCCACTGAACAAAAAGCTCTTGGACCTTTTGATGACACCCTGGCAAAGCTGCGTTTTAATAACGGAGAGAGCCAATGGGCACCCTTCTGCGACGAAAATCTAGTTGGAAAAAATGAGAAGCTGGGCCCTCTGGGGGCAGAACCTGTTGATAAATGGGAGCGCTGACCCCCTTTCTGGAATCGACCTCACCCTCTGGCCTCCGAATGCAACCACCGCTTTGGGGCGAGCTGCTTTGTTGGGCTCTCTCGGCCGCGGCTCTCTCAGGAAGCTCTCTCTCCCCTCCTAGTTTCCATAAGGAAATCTTTGTAGCAGTCCCAGCGGAAAAGTCAAAAGTTTGACTTGAAAAAAGGAGCTACTTCAAAAGCATTGTCAGACTGAGGTGAGGGTTCCTTTAAAATGCATAAATTACAGGGGGTGTCCATTAATCAACCTATAGGCAGCCCCGCGGCGGGAGAGCCCTGGGTGGGGGTGCCTCGAGGACGCGCAGGGACACATCCAGGGGAGGCGAAGCGCATAAAATACACACTGAATAAAAGAGTAAATTAATGTGTTTATTACTTACTGCCTGGACTGTGCACGTGCGTGCGTGTGTGTGTGTGTGTGTGTGCGTGCGTGGGTAGAAAAATGAAAGAAAAATGTAGAGTTTTTTTCAATAATAAAAAGGGAGTTGCACTGCGGGGCCCCTAAAGCTTGTGAAAAATTAAACTCGACGGATTCAAACTGTCCTATTTCCACTTCAAAAGAGATGAGGCACTGAGCTCTTCCCAACTTGTCTTCAAACGCCCAGCACCCTAGAAAGTTTCTTTTAAAAAATAAAGGCTCCTGTTCCCCCAAGCACTGTACCGGTTACTGTACCCAGCGTCTCTTCCTCTTCTAATTATACCCCTGTGAGTCTATTAATCAACTGGTAAATTATTTAGAGAGCCGCACGCTTTCTTGAGCTGGTACGAACACGCCGTGCGCAGAGCCCTCCTGCATCCGGGCAGGGGTCCCTCGGGGTCCCGGCTCCGCCGCCGCAAGGCTGCGCACAGCTCGCCTGGGCTGCACCGAGCTAAACAAGCGATCCCGTTCCACTTACCTCCTCAGACGGGAAGATTTACTTTGTCTTTCAACTCAGCAACTCCTTACAAGTTTGTAACAAAGGAGAAAAGCTGGTCTATTGTCGAATCTTTAGTGTGCATTTAGTGCTGAGAATATTAATTCCCCCTAAAAAGGGCGGCAGTTTGGCGGAGCTCTGATCCGCGGCCCCTGGGAGGCGGACGCGTGGAAGGCTCCAGAAATGCTCGTGATCCTACCAGTTTGGAGCCAGTTGGGCTTGTGTGTGTGACGGGGGCTGCGTTTGCTGGGACGAGAGGGCTCGTCACCGGAGAGGGTGCAAATGAGCCTCGAATTGCCCAAACCTCCCGCCTCCGCTCGGGTTTGCTCGGGCCAGGGGGGACCTTCTCAAAACAGCAGGGCTTAGGAAAGAGGAGGGCGTGCCCGAGGGGGGCCCAGGGAACACTCGCTAATGATCTGTCTTCCACGTTACTTCCCGGCCGCATCAGGGCTGGCGCTCTTAGGGGAAAGTTCTTACACCAATTAAACAGCTGTTTTCTCACTTGGAAGTCCATGTATCTCCCCATGTGCACCAAGGAATCTGGGCCTTCAGGTCACTGAACTGCTTTAGTGCAGGGGGTGCCACCTGGGTGGTTGGTGACAGAGGTGACGGGACTTAGGAGCCCACTGTTATTGGGTTCCTGGTGGGCGGGTGTTGGGAGGCACGGTTCTAGGAGAGCCTCCTAGAGGCTACTGCAAATGCCACGGCTGGGGACATGCCCGCACTGGCGGCCCCCTGACCTGACAATGTCAACATAGGCTGAAGGCAACACAGTCGAGGGAAGGTGAACATCTCACACACTTAGGGCAAAGACTGAGCCAACAAGGACAAGATACGCCTTTGGCTGTTTCTACTGTCTTCCCAGGGTAGCTGTTCTCTAGAGAAAGCCCAAACGACATTGGAGAAAGCAAGCAATTATCGGAGCCAGGGTAGAAGGCAGCCCTTCTGAGCCAAAGAGACAGTTGTGTGCCACCAGTCGGACCCAACAATCTGGAAGGAGGTCGTGTCTCCCGCCACAAGCCTCTGGACCATGAGTTCTGGCTGAAACACCCAAGGGAAGGGACACAAAGCAGTACAGACTTCTAGCTGATGGCCTGAGTTGAGGCCAGTGAGTGAGGTTGGTTTCCACATGAAGTGAAAACCGGGGAACCAGACCTTCCAACGAGCAAAGACAGAGAGGTGCCCTCCTTGGGATGCTCTAGGCCTCCAGAATGAAGAAATCCCACCTTCCACGAGACCCTTTGGTAGGAACGAAATCCCGGGGAAGGAGCTGAGCATCTCATTTGGAGGTGGTGACCCCTGTGAGTCACCGCTGTTTTAGGCAGAATGGAGATCTCAGGGCTCCTTCGCCTGATTTCGGGGAGAAAAAGATAATCACACACATCGGCATCGTACGTCCTGGCAACGGGATCCATGAGACCCACCTGTCTAATTTTAAACGGTATATAAACAGCTGAGAACTGATTTTTTTTTCTTTCCCGAAACCCCAGAAGACTTTTTCCTCGTTTCCTACCCGTGTGAAAGTGACAGGAGCTTCCCGGCAGCTAAGCCTGCGTGATTTAAGGCCAGGCCCCATGTGTCGGGCACAGCCCCAACTCCCGCCGCCTGTAAAGGGGGTGTCTGCGCAAAGAACACAGCATGTAGAACCCTGGGGGGTAAGTTTGTTCTGTTCGCTGCGGCTAGAGCGGGGAGGAGTTTAGGAGGTCAGACCCATATATTTCAAAGTCCGGGACACAGAGGAAGTGTCTCCCCAACCCTCTGTCCACGGTGCGGACGCCAAGAGCTTGGGATCAGGAGACTTAGGACGGGCTCTGATGGGCCCTGGAGACCTCTGCCCAGTAAATGTGGAAAGATGGGAAAACAACAGTTATTAATTCTGCTGCTGATTCCAAAGAAGGAGGTGTTGGCAGCACCTGTGAGGATGGAAGAGAACACAGCTATAGGTCTGCGGAGGTCGCGACTGGGACGTAGCATCATGAGGCCCCACGGGGGGCACTAAGAGGAAGCGGCTCTGTGGGGGGAAAGACGACATCTGGATGGGTTCTGCTGCGCTGGCGATGGTGGTGACGATGATGGTGATGGTGACCGCGAGGGTGGCCGAGACGCACCACCACGGCAAAGCTGCCTGTCTCTGGGGCTTGCAGCTCCGAGGTCAGTGGAGAGAGGGCAGGAGCCTGTGATGGCAGGGGTCCCAGGGAGAGCCGGGCAGGCGGGCTGGTGAGCAGGCCAGCGGCCAGGAGCACAGGGCAGAGTCCCCAGTGGGGGAGGTCTGGTACCCACGAGGGTGCCGCCTGGTACAGGGGGTGGGGCGGTGGGTTTCTGCACTGGGGTGGGCACGAGGGGATGCTCTGGTGGTGACAGCTGCCCTCTCGGCCCCCAGGTGATGGGGCCTCTGAGCCCTTAAGAGAATCTCCATCCCTGTAGCCAGGCTCCTGGCCCCTTTTGGATGTCACACGTGCAAACACGTGGGGGCGTGGCCAGGAACTCTCCGTGTTCCCAGGATGCTGCCTGCACCCAGGGCCCAGGCTTGTGACAACGGACAGGCCTCAGCAGGCCCCCAAGAACAATGGAGGGTCATCACTATCTCACTCTGCTGGAATTCTGCCAATGGGCTGCAAGCATTGGTGGGGGGCAGGCGGTGCCTTGTTGCTCTCGGTACGGAGGGGACACCTTCCGAGCCCAGGGCAGCATCTGGGGAGGAATTCTGCTCCCCTGCCCTCGGCCTCGCTCCTCCTCAGAAAGGAGAGTCGTCGGCTGGACCGGCCCCATCCCTCCAGCTCCCGGCCTCCGGTGGGCCGGCCCTCGTCCCCAGCAGGGTGGGCTGCCTCCCCACGCCTGTCTCCTCCGCTCAGTCAGGTTCTTCCTGGGGAAGCTCTGAGGCCCGTCTCCCCATCCCCGCCGTCCGGGCATGGCCATAATGGCCAACCAACCTCCGCTGGTTGGTCCCCGGGCCTGGACTGGGGAGCCATGTGAGGAAGGCCAAGCGTGCCCTCACAGCCCGGTGGTGTTCCCTTCTGACGCCCGCCGAGAGCACGGGGTCCGCCTCCCACTGGGATCAGAACTTGGGGTGCAGGGAGGTGACGGGCACCTGGGGCCCAGGTGGGTGACACGAGACGCGGCCTCAGGGGCCCTTGGCGGGGCTGCCAGCGGCCGTGAGTCGCGAAGAAGGCCGTGGTCAGCTACACAGAGCCTCAGTGTTTGGTCTGACCTTCCCTTCAAAACCGAGTTGGGTCAGAATCATCTACATTTTCGTCCTGTTTCAGCTGGCGGCGAAGCGGGTCCCCACCAGACCTGGGTTGCCCCTGTGGCCTCCTGTGAGAGCCCCGCGCCGCAGCTGTCTCAGCAGCTTCTGCTCGGCCCCCGAGGAGACCTCTTTAGTGACTATGAATGTAAATGCACTCTTTGTTATCCCTGGGAGATCGGGTTTAGTGAAAGGACAGAAGTTACTGCTTCTGTGAGGAAGAGACGGGGTCGTGGCTACTGCTGTGTCTTTAATTTTGAGGAAGCTCAGAGCGGAAGGGCCAAAGAGACAGCAGGGCACTGAGGAGCCAATGGAGAGCAGAGCCCAGCTTCACAAGGGCCAGTGCCCCAGTCTCCTTTGGAGCCACCAAAGAACCCAAAGCGGAAGCCAATTCCACCTCTTGCCCACCATTGGAAAGACCCTGGGGTTTATTTTCAGTAGTGGCGGAGCGAAGGATCTGCGGGTGCTCCCGTGTGGACTGTGGGGTCAGAGGAAGGGGCTCTGGGAGCCAGAGGGGGCAATGAGAGCCCCCAGAGGGTGTCGAGCAGCCATACCCGGAACGTGCACCGGGGGTCAGGACTCGTGGCCTCCAGAGCCACCTGGTGACAAGCCGGTGCTGTCACCCAACCACTGAGCTTGTTGCCGCAGCGACAGGAAGGAGAGAGGGCGGGGACACAGACAGGGACACCCAGCGCAGCACGCAGGGACGGCTCTCCCACCAACAGGACTGACGGGCGCTCAGCGGTGTTTGGGAGCCGGCGCAGGTAGGAGGGGACTCATTATGGTGTTTCTGAGGGACTGCAAACTGCGAAACCACCTCAATGCTTACTTTTGGTAACTCCTTACTTTGGGGGAAAAAAGTCAAAAGGACAAAAAAGTTGCCAGAAGAGTCGAGCTCCCGCGAGCCCTTGCCTGAGGTCCGCCGACTGTTGAATGCGACTTCATCTGTCCCATCGTGGTCTTTCTCTCTGAACCACAATGAGCTTGTTAGTGGGGAGTTTCAACTGGCCTCCAGTCCACACAGGGGATGGTATTGCACCTTACGGTGTCAAGAACCAGCGGCGCCCACGCCCGTGGATGGGGAGCAGCATTGCGGGAGGGAGGGAGCTCGGACCGGGGCTCTCCGACAGCATGCAAGCCGGGCCCCAGTATGCACACCTTGTCCTGCCCTGTGAGAACCCTGTGACCTAGGGACCCCCGTCCCCATCTCACCATGGAGAGGCCTAAGGCTCTGATAAGGGCTGCACCACTCACAGGGGCAGTTCTGGGATCCAAACCAGACGGGGCGGCGCCAAAGCACGCTATGGCTTTCAGTCCTGCCTAGAGCTTCCTGCCTCCACCACTCTGATTCCCACCCCGCGAGGGAGAGATGGACAGACTCACTCATCCCTCTGCCTCTCTGCAGATCACTGTGTCCAAAGCAGCTGAGCCTGCCTCACCAGAACCTCCCACCGGGGGAACGGAGCATCTCGAAGGGGGCTGGGGAGAGCCAAGCCAGGACATGGCCCCGGGGGCCCTCCAGCTGACGGGTTAGGAGCAAGCTGCCTATTCTCGGGCGTGGCCCCAAAACCCAGAAGATGGCGGAAGGCAACCAAGGAGCCCTCTGCTGGGAGGCTGTCCTTGTCAAGGCACGCATCCTCTTGAGGAAAGGGGCAGCTTTCATTCTGGGTTTTCCCAAGATGCATTCCCACTGGACTTGGTGGCTGCACAGGGGAGTGACAGCGCGTGAGGCAGGAGGGGAAGATGTGGGTGTGTGTGGTGCGCTGCCCGGGGAGGAAACGCGGGTCCAGAGGGGCTCAGGTGTGCCCGGGCTGTGCGGCCTCAGCAGCCAGCCCCTTCTCTGTGGCTCATTTGCGGGCTCAGGAAATCGAACTAGAATGATCTCAAAGGCGCCCTTCCTGGGGGCTGACAAAGAACACTTTCAGACGGTAGATCACAGAGGGGCCTAGAAGGACCCAGCCTCCGTCCTCCAAGCCCCTGAGGACCAACGGCCACTCAACCCTGGTATCTGCAAAGCTTTCTGAGCCTTCTGGCCCGTGACCTCTGATGAAACCGGAATATTGGCCCATGGTAATTTTGTGTGCCCAATGATCAAGGATGCGGGCAGCTGTGTGCCCTCTGCTGGCTCTCAATTTTAAGTGTCCTCAGTTCCAAAAAGCACACATTCTCGAGAAACAGAAATACCCCAGCTGTCAGGGATAAGACACCATGTCTACACCGCCCTGGCTTGGGATGGGGCCGGACGCCAAGGGGCCCTGCCAGGGAGCAAATGCAGAGCCTCTGCAGACAGGAAAGCCCGGTGGTCATTTCTTAGCTACCGTCCCGGGGTTGAGACCCCCGGCGCCCAGCGAGCCCCACATGGAGCCACCTGTCCCCTGGAGCCCGGATGGCTGTGGCCATTGAGCCGCGTGTTTCCTACCTGCCATCTTCTTCTGGAAATAGGGCTGGATGAGCTCGCCGAATCTTGACTCGTCGGCGACAGCCTCTTTCAGCAGCTGCCCACAGTGGACTGAGGGAGGGAGGGACAGAAAGATACCCATTAAATTTTCAACAGAAGGAAGAACAAGAAAAAAAAAAAAATAAGGCCCAGCGCTGCCTGCTAGAGGGAAAAAAGGTCACTGAAAGAAATATAAAAGGGTTTTTCTGAGTGTGGGTGTGTGTCCAAGTGAAAGCAAATATCAAAAAAGATCTGGGGAATAAAGAAGAAGCTGAGGAAGGCGCGGAATGAAAAGGAATGCATTTGGCAGAGAACCGATTAAAAATGGGCAGCGTGGGGAGGACATGATGAGACGTGTCACCCCAGGAGCTCCTGTAGGGTGTCGCTCGGCGCAGAATCCCGACAGCCACACTGGCCAGGGCTGAGTGACACCAGGGGGCATGGGGGGAGAGCCGCCTGTTTGCTCGTGTCCACACCAGTGTGGCGCCGAGGAGACTGGGGGGAGCTTGCTGTCCCCACAGCCCTTCCTGTGGCCCGGCATTTCCGTGGGACACGGCTGTGTTTACAGGAGAGACAGACACACTCATAACTGAGGCAGCTCGCTGGGGCTGCCCGACCCGTAGCCACTAACCCTCTCGGGCTGGATGGCCCATGCACACAGGAGCTTTCTGTCGTGAGCCCCATCGTGTCTCACCGGCACCGGCTTGAGCAACCCCAGCCTATGCTGTCTGTCCTTGGCAATGAGCTGCTAGGAGCCCAAGCTGGAAGGTTCGGTTGGCTATGTGCCCGTGATGGGCCAACTGCCCAGTCTTGCTTTTCTTAACTTTGAGACCAAGGAGTTTTCTTTATATACTAAAGAAAACAAACACCACTGCTAAAATTAAGTGAAAACGATGAATGTGTAAGAGAAGGACCATCACTGGGGCGCCTCGGTGGCTCAGTTGTTAAGCGTCTGCCTTCGGCTCAGGTCATGATCCTGGGGACCTGGGATCGAGCCAGGCATTGGGCTCCCTGCTCGGCGGTCCTTGCTTGTGTTCCCTCTCTCTCTCTCTCTCTCTCTTTGTCAAATAAATAAATAAAATCTTTGAAAAAGAAAAAGAGAACGACCATCAGCAAAGACTTACCCCTCAGGGGTCATGTGCTTGACTCACTATGTGGAGGACAGCGGTAATCATATCGAAAGTGGCTGGCAGTGTCACTCGCTAAGGGAACATGGGGGACGATGAGGGCCAATGATGACTGAGACCCTTCTATGTGCCAAGCCCTGTGCTCAGCATGCAAAGAGGTGCAGCAACCTGTCCTAGGCCACAGAACCACTAGGCAGCCAAGCTGGGATTCAAAGCCATGCCTGTGTGACATCAAACCCAAACTTAACTTCCAGTGCTGGCCAGATGTTGTAAGTACCTTCCATCATAAAAAGCTATAGAACTGACCAAAATGTGTGAAACAACTCTTTCCAGGCACTGGACAGCCGACAGCACAGGGCCATGACCCTTGAGGGAAGGGATACACCCAAAGTGGGTCTCACCTTCACCCTGGATTTCTACTGACAAGCACTTTTCAAGCCACAGCACAGCACTGGAGAAGGGGAGGCAAACTCAGAGCAGTGGGAAGCAAAGACTGAATTAGGAACTGGGATCTGGGGACCAAGGCGATGGAGAGACGGGAGCTGTGCAGAGAAGTAACTCCAGAAACCCTCGGGTCTTCAGTCAATGCAAAGCTGCACACGTGGTGAGTGAGACACATCCCCCCAGGCCTGGAAGAGACAAGCTCCCGGGAGGTTGTGAGCTGAGGGGGAGGCACCCAGTGCAGGGAGAGGTTGGCCCTGGGACAGCCGGAGAGAGAGGTGGTGCCGGGTGCCTGGTCAGCTGAGACTCCGGGTATGGGGGCACACAAGCCCGAGAGGACACACACTCTGGTCTCACCTGAACAAACATGAAAAGTCAGCCTCCATGGGATCAAGCTGATCCCGCAGCAAATTAACTGCCTGTTAGAACTCAACTCTTAACTCCATGTTCTTAAAGCAGAACCACACCATCCAGACTCTCAGCAATGTGAGAACCACGATGTCTAGTATATAATAAAAAACTACTTGAGATGCAAAAATCGATCAATCAATCAATCAGGAAAGTGTGACCCCTACAAAGAGAGAAAACAGGCTATACAATCAGATCAA
>JAQQSY010008113.1:0-10064 GCA_028646535.1 Procyon lotor | reverse complement strand
TTTGCTGAGAGCTTTTGTCCTGGGGTCTCAAGCCCCTGCTGAGCACAGGTCCTCCTGCCTACCCTCTGGGCCATCCTCTGGGATCCTGCCTCTCTTTATCTTCCCAAAGCAGAGCAGGCACTCGACATCGGCTTCTTTGGCTACTTACTTAACATGCTCAGTCCTGCCACTTCTTATAAGGACCCGCCCCATGGGCACCTGTCATTGTCGCAGCCTGAGAACGCACTGTCCCCCCACAGAGGGGGAGTAAGTTCTGGCTACAGAGAAAGCGCAGTGAGAACCTGTGACATGCGGGGCGGGCAGGAGGGATCCACACCAGGTCTTAGAGCCGAGCCCCCGGCTCTTTGCCAGGACTCGGCTTCCTCCCAGCTCGGATGCGAGCCTCCCCTCCCCCAAGAGCCATCCCTCTAGTGGACAGAGAGCAGAGCCAGGGACTGGGGCTCCCTGGGACGAAGGGCTGAGGTGACTGTGTCCAGACCAGACCCTGTCCTGCTTCCTGAAGACCCCTGCTGAGCAAAGCCTCCATCTCGAGCTGTGCTCTGAAGGAAGGAGCTCCCCGTTACCACACGTGACCCGGACCTGAGCGAGGGCACTCGGCGAGGCGGGCCCTGCCCTGACCCCAGCAGCTCACAGACGCCTGATCGGACGGGGGTCCCCACATTCATTATGGAGGAAGAAGAGAGGCAGGAGGGGAGCTCTGGGGACGAGGTAGAGAGGAGCCAGCAGTGTGGGAGACAAGCCCAGCAGGGAGAGGGAAGCAAAGAATCCAATAAGCAGAAGGAGGCGGTGGCAGGATGGGAGACATAAAATTGAGAAATAATTCTCGAATTGGATGCTGGCTCTGGCATGGATTTATAGCATATTATGAGATTCTAATGCAAACCCATGCTCTGGGTGTTTTTTTTATTATTATTATTTATGCAGAAAACTGACTGGGAGATCAGTGTGGAGATTCATGAACTTGAACTACACCAGATCTAGCAGGAGTGATTTTTTTTTTCTTTTTTTACCTCTGCCTCCCTAGTTTTCAGTGTGCATAGCTCTCAATGGGGAAATAATCTTCCCTTTGATTTCAAACGGTCTCTGGGTCTTTCAGAATCTTTGGGGCTGCAGTGGGAAGTTGGTAAGTCATTCACTCAAGAGCCTGGCCAGATAGATATGGATTTATGGACACGATGTCGGTGGAAAAAGAGTCTCTGGACCCAGAAGGACCATGAAGCAATTTCACTGCAAAACATGTTCTTTTTTATTAGCCTCATCCATTCATTCATAAGCTATGGTATTGCAACCGTGCGAAGACTCGGCCATCCATCCCCTCATTCATGCCAGGGGCAGGTACTGAATATCTTTGGTGCGGAGGGGCCCTGCGAGGCACTGTGCGGGGTGGAGGGGCGGGAAGCTTGCCGGCTGTTTGAAAAGACCAGAAACAGAGTTCACAGCAACTTACAGACGTTCCTGGTTGCAGTGACTTCCCGGCTATAAAATCCATAGGTCCCAGCTGGTTATGTCGGTCTGCAGACACAGCGATGGGCTCAGAGCTTCCCGGGATCACCCAGCCTCCCCGGCCGGCCTTGCTCACTGGCGAAAACATCGGCTGCATACTTGGGAGAAAACTATGCTATTCACTAATGCAATCACTTTGGGCATATAATCGATGATCTCTACTCTTTTTTTTTTTTTTTTTATGTTCCTGTAGAATTTCAAAGATATATGCATGCAGGGAGGCAATATTTTTCACACGTGCTTCATCTGTAAGTTTTTCTCTTTTTTTGATCTACTTTTTTTGCGAGTGACAATATTGTATCATTTCATTCCTAAACGTTCCAGCGTGTATCTCTGAAGAAGGGGCATTTTCATTTGTAACCAGATGCCCTGATCACATCTGAGAGTTGACAAGGATCTGTGATGTTTGTCCAACACACAGTCCGTGGTCACATATCCCTGAGTGTTAATGATGTTGTAGAGTCGGCCGACTTCACCCAGAATCCCGAGGCCGATGCACAGGTTCAGTGGTTAAGACTCGAAGTCCCTTGGGACACCTGGTTGGCTCAGTCTGTGAAGCATGTGCCTTCGGCTCAGGTCATGATGTCAGGGTCCTGGGATCGAGCTGTGTCGGGCTTCCTGCTCCACAGGGAGCCAGATCCTCCCTCTCCCTCTGCCTCTCTCTCTCTCTCTGTCTCTGTCTCTCACGAATAAGTAAAATCTTAAAAAAAAAAAAAAAAAAGACTCTCAGCTCCTTTATTGCTCACAAGTCCTTCACCCCCTTTTATTGTGGCTGCTAACGTCTCTAGCAATCAGAGCGGTCGTCCTGCAGAAGAATGCCAGCCACACGGGACACGAGTGTCTGCTCCTTGCAGGGCCGTGACGTTGGTCTTCTGTTCCCTACTTTTTATCAACGGAAGGCAGAGGACTGCGTAGTGTCAGAGGTAACGTTTCTGGCTGGAGTATTTCACAAGCACAACCGCGTGACCCCCGGTGCATCCCGTCAGGAGACCCACCTTGTGGCCGTCCCACCTTTAGAGACGCTAAGACCAGCAGTGCGTCTGGGTGGTGGCGTCTGACACACTTAGCCGTCTGCCCTTCAGCCACTGGGTTCATCCACTGATGGACATCGGCAATTAATTCCACAGAGGCTGCAACACTGATTTTTTAAAACTAATTCCTTCTGCATTTAACAGCTTCAAGTTTCCAAAGAACAAAATGAAAAGGAACGGTCACATGTCCTCGGCGGAATCTTTGTAGGTAGATTTGGTTTTATGTGCAGCAAAGGAGGGGCCGACCCTGTCCAGCCTTGCATGTTCGTAGAAGAGAGTGGATGTTGAGTTATTTCAACCCTGTCCATGTTTACCGAGGGTTGACTCTGCACAGGGCTCTTGAGTGAGTATTGGGAGACCTGAGATGCCTTCTGCCTCAAGGAGCTCACTCTCGGGGAGGGAGAGAGAGCACAGATGTCTCCATTACGCTCCCTACATGTAGTGCCCGAGCCCTGTGTGAGGAATGGCACAGACTGACTCTATGTATGTCTCCATGGAAGCAGAAGACCAACAAAAACAGGACATGGATGTTTCCGCTCGAGGGATGAGCCGAGTTTCCAAATGGATGGGTCTGGAGAATTCAGCAGGAATCCACGCAGGACCCAGCTGTTAAGAAAACAAATCTGCAAGGTATTGGTATTTGACTGGTGTGTTTTGGCAGAATAATGGGCCCGCCCAACCACCAAAGATGCATGTTAGTTTACGTGGTCAAGGGGCATTAAGATTGCAGATGGGGTCAGTTGCTGATGGGCTGACTCTCGATGGGGAGATGCCCTGGATTATCTGGGGGAGCCCAGGGTACTCACCAAGGCCCTAGTGGAAGTGGGGGCAGAAGAGGAGGGTCAGAGATGTGTCTGGGGAAGTCCGGTGAGACTTCCTTTGCTTCTGGCTTTGAAGTTGGCCAAGGGGCCCTGAGCCTGCAAATGCACACGGCCTCCAGACCCTTGCAAGGTCAAGGGGACAGACTCTCCTTTAGAGGCTCCAAAAAGAAGCACTTGCCCACCAGCACCTTGATTTTAGCCGATGAAACCCACAGCAAACAACTTCTGACATCCAGAACAGTAAGTTAATAAATTGCGTTATGGTTTTTCTCAATGACCAACAGAAGCTAGCACACGGTTGGCTATGATAGGAGTAGGATGACTCTAAGACTTCACTTTTGGAAAACTAGGCAGATCGTGGAGCCATTCATCAATAAAGAGTAAAGAGAACCATGGTCAAGGACAAAGACAATGCATCCCATTCCAGTAAACTCAAGATCTCGCTTCTCAGGAACCATGGACTCTGACACCCCAGAGGGCACAGGTAAAGACCAGTTGGTTGGATGGATCTCAAGAGAGTCTCACAATCCACAGGATATTTAGGATGTCTTCATTACAGGAACGAGGAAATGCCTCAAAAGCAGCCCAAGGCAGACTGGGAAATGTTCATGATCTGTTAAAATCCCTCACATGATAGTAGAACATCCGGGTTCCTTTCTCCAACCACACCTGGGGATGCCGTTCCATTATTCGGTAGCTCATGATTTGAATACCAAATCGATTCAACTCCTGGCCTCTTGCAGTAACGCTAATGTGCATTTATTGTTTGTTTATCCAAGCAAAATAATCTTTTGAAGAACATTTCATGTTAAACTGTGGATCTGTCGAGGAGAACACTCCCTTTGGTCTCAAGATTGTCATACCCCCTAATCTGGGGTAATTTTAGGAAGCCTTTCCCTTGGCCAGTGATGTATTCTGGAAGTGGAGGCCTGGTGTAGTTACTTTGTGTAGTAACCTTGGGGGGCGGGGCATGGAAAGCCTGTTCTGTGGGTCCCAGAGCTATTTACCAGGAAGCCAACCGGACATGTCCAGCATCCCCATCTCTCCTGGTGGAGTAAGTCAGTGACGGTCAGCTCAGGGAAGTTGTGCCACAGTAACAAACAATGGATTGAGACAAGAAACATGTTTCCTACCCACGTTACTAGTCAGCTGTGGGTTTACTGCTCCGTGAGTCTTCCTCGTTCGGGGATTCGAGAAGGGGGTGGAGCCTGAGTCGGCCACCCCTGACCCCGTGAGTCTGGACCAGCCTGGGCCCCCTCCCCTGAGAGGAGGGGTACAGAGTGGGGAGAAAACCACAACCCACTTCAGTTTGTGGGAACCGCTGGAGATGACAGGCGAGGAGGCACCGTGGCGAGCTCCAAATGCTCCCGAGCGCTGTTTAGACTGGATTGCCAGATCTAACCAACCACTTGCTTTTAAGTAAGGAGAGCCAAAAGGGGTGTCTACCTCGGGATAATAAATCTCCTAGCTGGTTCTTACTCAGTCCCCTAGAGGTGCAGCCTGAGCTGAATCTGGGGACGGGCTTCCACGGACGTCACCGTTAGTTGGCACCATCTGTATTCTTCCAAGCAGTCAAATCACAATGTCTTACGCAGTGATTAAAAAATCCTTGTATGAAACGTCTTTGTCGGCTTTTTAATTGAAATGGAACATAAATGGAGTAGAGTTTGCAGATCTCATGCGTATAGCTCACTGCTCTTTTCTAAAGGGAATTGCATAAAGTCAGATTCAAAGCACTAGGGTACTCCTGGCACCCCAGAGCCCTTCTCGGGACCCTCCCCGCATCAGCCCCTGGGGTCTGTGTTAAAGAGGTGAGTCATCTCAGCCCCATATCGATAAGATCCATCCACGCCACTGTGATTAACAGTACTCTTTTTTTCTTTTTTTTAAGATTTTATTCATGCAAGAGAGAAAGAGAGCCCAAGAGAGCAAATGAGCGAGCATGAGTGGGGTGGGGGAAGGGCAGAAGGAGAAGGAGAAGTAGGCTCTTCACTGAGCAGGGAGCCTGATGTGGGGCTCGATCCCAGGACCCCGGGATCACGACCTGAGCCCAAGGCAGACATTTAATGACTGAGCCACCCAGGCTCTTGTGTTCCTTTTTTGTGTTCTTTTTCTGCTTTGTATTTCATTGTGTTCTTCTTTTGCTTTGTATTTCATTGCACGAAGAGTCCAAAATTCATGTATACATTCTATCAGTCTCACCATTTGCCCGGCCTCCAGTTCCTGCTGCAGTGAGCATGTTTGTCCTGGAAGGCACGAGCCTCCACGTCCACCGAGCGTGGGTGTGAGCGTGGCAATGCTGGTTCAGAGCGGGCCCGGGGTCTGTGCTTCCCGATGCTTCTGGGTCTTCTTTGAGTTCCGTCACCTTGGGGCTCACCAATTTTGAGGGTCCGTTAGGTGGACGGCTATGTCATTTGGAGTTGCTTTAGCTCCCTGCCGAGCTGACCTCTGACCGCCGAGCTGACCTCTGACCGCTGTCCGCTGTCCGACGTCCGTCGGCACCTGCCGCCCCCCATCTACCGCGCGGGACTGGAGTTCAGCCATCCAGCAATGCCTTCACTCAGTATTTGCGTGCGGTCCTTCCTCGCGGCACGTAACTACCGGCCTGCCTCCGTTCTTCTTTTCAACGTAATTCGTGCTGTTCTTGTTGTTGGGTTTTTGGTGTTTTGGTTTTTCTTAATCTACTCTGCTAATCTTCGCCTCTTATTTGGAAGGTGCAGTTAATTTTCATTTAATGTACTGAACTGAGTCATGAATTGCTAATGTTCAATGATTTTCACCAACGGAAAGACAATTTCATATGATCCAACATGGTAATTGCTACATATCTGGTTTAAATCTATAATCTTACCACTAGCTTTCTATTTGTCTCGTATTTTCCCCTTTTCTTTCTCTTCTTGAATTATTTATATTAATCCAATATGCTTTATTATTCCATTTTCTTTGCCATTAGCTCGTTATACAACTTTTTCTTATTTTAGTGACTAGAATGGAGATGGTAACAGGCGTCGCCGCTATATTACAAAGGACCTGAAAGTGCTGGTTTCACTGCCTCGTGGACAAGATCCCGCAATGCTTACCTTCCGCTCACCACTTGCCTTCTCCGGGCTGCCCCCGTGCAGTGTCGCTCTTGGTTCATGGCTGGTTCTCCCGTCCCTTCCTGCAGCTTAATGTCAATCCCCCCCACTTACCACATGCCTTTTTAATCCCTCCCTCTCAACAGGAGGAGTCGACGTCCCCAAGCCACAACGCTCGGCTGGGCCATGTGACATGTTCCAGAAGGTCCCTTCCCCACCGGTGGGACATGTTCTCACCATCCAGGGAGCCCAAGGGGAGAAGACCCAGACCGGGGACCAGACCAGGGGAGCCCAGTGTGCCCAGTCTGTGTGTAAATCGCCTAATTAATCTTCACTTTAGATCATTCAATTTTTGTTTCTCGCCTTTCCATTTGGATCTGCCTATCTGGTGAAATCCCGTGTGTTCCTGCCTCTCTCTGAGGTCCTGGGCAGCCGTCGGTGGCACTGAAGTCTCCTGCTTGAGAATCTCACCACCCACATCATCTCGGCAAGATCCCATCGGCCATTTCTTCTCACCACCACGGGTCTCATTTTCTTTCTTCCTTATGCATCACGTAATCTTTATTTTATACTAGACATTGATTGTAAAAAGGAGGGAAAAAAAGACAGGGACCACAGTAAATAACACTTGGGGGAGGGGGCGGTTTCCAGAGATCTCTCTGGGCTTGAGAGACCACACCCGGGCTCTCCAAACCACACACATCTCCTTTTCTGCTTTTCAACCAGTCTACCAGCTTTGGGGGTTCCTGGGGTTCTCTTGTCTCCCCAACCCCATCCCCAGCTTTCTGCACCTCGCAAGATGTCTCTCCAACCTTCAGCCTTGTCCCGGGTTCTAGTCTGCTCCTGCGGTCATTCGCGCCGTGGAGAAACCCCTCCTGGTCTCCTGCCCTGCTGCCGACCTTCACGGCCACTGCACGGGGCCCAACACTAGACAGAGCCCCGATCCCTCACCGCAGCCCAGCAGCTCCCAACAAAGCAGCTCCACTCCCAGATTACCTGTGAACTCGGAAACACCACCAGCCCGTAAGAATCTACAGTCACTATGTACTGTCCCCACTGCGAACGCCCCCGAGCTGGCAAGACCTGCAAACACAGGAGTACAGGATTGAAGCCAGAACGAGGATAGGCCACGGAGCCACGAGAATGCATCTGACTTTAACATCCGGTTTCTTCCAGGTACCCCTTGTTCCCTGAGTGGGCCTAGTGCTGTGATTCAGTACTGGTGCTCCCCTTATTTTCCCTCTAGGACCTCTTCCACCCCAAAGAGCACCTCCATTGTTCTGTCTGGGATTCAAGGTGATGCCCTCCCAGCTAATTCTCCTGCCCTGCGGCTGAGATGATGCCCGCTTCTCTCCCTAGAGCCGATACCGCACGCTGCACTGTGCGCTGAGTCGCTTTACTCTGTGCCCAGCGGGATGTGTACGCCGAAAAAGAACCCATTTCTACAGAGAAACACCGGAGAGCCCAAACCCACGGGTGCGCGTGGCGGCAGGCTGCGGACGGTGGGGAGGCAGGGCGTTTTCTGCTCTGTGTGGGCACAGTTTACCCCCCGCCTGCCGTTTCTGAGGGCTGGTCCCTACCAGGCCGGGCTCCCCCGAGGTTGCCTTCCCTGACAGAGACCTCCGGGGACATCTGAGGCTACACTGGCCGTCTGAGCAACAGTCACACCTGCTGCCAGGTGCGTGCATCATGGCCCCTCTGGATTTATTGTCTCTCGGGGAGTGAGCCTTGGGTCCTTCCCTGGAACCACTCCCTTTAGAGGAACAGAAGGTGTGCAGGGAGTAGGGAGAGGGATCTGAGACCCCAGAGAAGGCGTTCGGGGCACGGGAGCTCCATATAATATCGTTTATCCCCAATGTCTGAAAGCCACTTTCCACCAGACTCTGCAGCAGAAAGACTGCTGAACAAAAAAGCATTTGTTCTGCAGCAGAGAGACTGCAGCCGCCGCCGAGTGAACCCTGGGCATGAGGCTAAAGGGGGTCTGTGCCCCCCGAAGTGGTGCATCTGGAGCAGGCCCACCCCCTGGGTGTCAGTCACTTTGGGGTCGGGACTGCAGGGTCTGCGTGGGGAGGGATTTCTTGGGTGAGCAGCAAGCATATCAGAAGCCGTGCTCCAGCTCGGGCCCAGGAGCAGGGGAGAGGGAAGGCGGAGGAGGGCTGCAGACCCGAGCACTGTGTTCATCCCACCCGGGGCGCGGAAGATGACCTGAGGGAGGAAGCCGATGAAGTCCAGGGCCGTGAGGACTGACAGAGAAGAGCATGAGAGCCAGAGCCCGCGGCTCTGGGGAAGAGGGTGGTGTACTTTACGCACGGCCAAAAACCTAAACCTGATGGAAGCCCAGTACAGGGGAAGGTCGTGTCGGAGGTCATCGGAGGTCATCGACGGTGTCCCCTGGGCCCCTGGAACCGCTCAGCCCCTGCCTGGGCAGTTTCCGTGCTGCACCTGGCTGAGCGGCTCTGGGCGGCTGGGGTGAGCCCACCACGGTCTCCGGGGGACCAGAGCTCGCTTCCTGCAGTGCCCCTGGGTCTGTGCAGGACAGAGCGTGGGGGCCGAGACGGGGCGTCTGGGCCTCTCCGCACTGTGCCCCCTCTTGGCATATGTTGAACAGGTGCCTGGGTTACCTTGACCGTGGGCCCTTCCTTCAGCAGCCGGCTCCGAAGCTCTTCCAAAGGCCCAGGCGGATGTGTCTGGCCTCCCTGAGCAGAGGGATGCGGCCAGCACGCCGGTGCCCTCCCCCTCCCCTGTCCCCTCCCTTCCTCCGCGGTCCGCTCCAGCTCAGAAGAGGCCAAGCAGACCAGGGGTCCGCTCCAGCTGCTCCTGAGCCCAGAGGAATGGGCGCTGCAGGCGGGCCCACGAGGCCCCGGAGAGCATTGGCTTCTCCGGTCCATCCTGACCGGCCAGTCCTGCACAGCGGCGGGCAGCGACTTCCTCCGTCCCCATTTTGGTCCCTGGGTTGTGTCTCATCAAGGTTCAGCCCAGGGATTACCTGCGTGCCTGGATGTTGGAACACCTCAGAGAGGACGCACAGAGTCCTCGTCCTCAGAGGAGACAGCACGGGAAGCAGCAACTGAACTATAATGAGTAGCACGTGGGGTGATCCTTGGGAGGGATGGAAGTCACCTCCTACCTCCCACTCCCTCCACGGGCGTCACAGCGCTGCCCACCCCTCCCCCCCGCAGGACTGCGGCCCTCACCCCAGGTGCTCCTCCCGCCGTGGCCAGGACAGCGTCCGTCTCACATGCAGGAGGGCTTCTGACTCTTGCTCCGGTGCAGGTGCCGGTCTGGCCGAGCTGGGCAGCCTCGTCCTGCTAAGACCCCTCAGCGGAGCAAGCGGGGTTCTCCTTCAGGGAAGGCCTCGTCCCCCGTCCGTCTGTCTCTCTGTGGCCATCGCGTGCCCACGGCCCCGCGTGCTCCCCTGGCCTCTGTCCGCGCCGGCGGCCTCTCCCGTGGCAGGGATTCCTTGTATGGGACCGTCCTGCTCGTCCACCAGGGCTCAGTTCAAATGTCCTTCGCGCGAGAGCACATTCTCCGACAGCTGCAGGCCGACTTACCAACCGGCAGTAATGGCAGCTCTTGGCGGTGTGGACGCCGGTGCTCGCTGGGCCCCCGGGGCCGACTCCATGCGGGGCGGC
>JAQQSY010008112.1:0-10065 GCA_028646535.1 Procyon lotor | reverse complement strand
GGCCCCTCCTGATTACTGCCCGCCCATCACAGGCAGCAGTCCTGAGCTCCCGAAGTTTGAGATCTTAACTAACAAGGGAGAAGGCCGAAGTGTGGGTATTGGGGAGGGGAATCTTACCTTTGCTCAGGTTTCTTTAAAGAACTGCCTCGGGCAATGTGGATGTTTATTTATAGATGACCACCTGCTTCACAGAGGGGGTGAGAGGTGGGAAAGGAGTGGAGATGAAGGAGAGGCAGGTGTGAAAGTGGCATTTCTCCCCTGTGGAATTTAATGTCGCACAGGGAGGTTGGTACCAGCAGGGTGCGTGGAAAGGGGGAGGGGATACTTGGGTCAAGAAGGGGCCTGACTTGTATTTTTCTTCTCTCCCCCTCAAGCCGAGTGGGTTGCTGATTTGTTGGAATTCTCCAGGGGGAGAGACAGAACAGAGACATTTACCCTCTCTCACCTGAAACTGGGCCCCTCGTGGTTCTTTCCAAAAAGTAACGATGAAATTAAATAAGCCGCAAAGGTAGGCTAGAAAATAAGGCAGCGCACCTCCCATGTGTTTACCACTCAGATTTCTTTTCTTTCTCTTTTTTTTTTAATATATAGGGACATGACTTTTATTTTAAAAAGTGGTCTTAAAAATATTACTTATTTAATTTTAGAGAGCAAGCGAGCAAGCAGGGCGGAGGGACAGAGAGAGAAGGAGAAAGAGTCCAAAGCCGACTGGGCTGAGCACAGAGCCCGACTTAAAAAGTAGTTTTCTCTCTCTCTCTCTGTCAAATAAATAAAATAAACATACACACACACACACACAAAAGTAGTTTTCACGCACCACACCTCTCGTGTCGACGTCGCGTCCCACTCTCTTTTCATTTTATCCTAGTCCTTTAACAGTTTACCTACTTCTGTGCTTTCTTTCTCATTATTCACGTAAGAGCTTATTTGATACAAAACTCAAAGGGGACAAATGAATATATGACAAGAAAGGAAGGTTCCCTCTCTCTCTCTGTCTGTCTTACAACACGGGGTTCTCTTCTGTCAGACGCTCCCCACTTCTTGGGAGCCTCCAAGAGATGTCCCTGTACACACACATCCCCCCCCCCCCATCTCATTGGATCCTAACAGGGCTGGCAGAGAAGGGAATCCAATGGTAGGACTGTCTTCCCTTCGCTGGTGGTCTGCATCCGAGGGACGGTTTCCACCGCAATCAACCATCTCTCACCGTTGGAAAGAGGAGACAGGTCGGCTGCCCAAGAATGGATCGGGATCCTCTCTGGGGGAAGAGGCCGGCTGTGGAGACCAGGAACAAAGACCGACCAGAGTAGACATAGCCAGCCAAGCCCCAGCCCCCCTCCCCTTGGGAGGGGGAGGGGAGGCGTCTCCCCTGCAGATATAGTCAGGGGCCCCATGCAGAGCCAGTGTCTCGGGTCTGCATCACAAGTCTGCGGTTTTACGGGCTGCGTGAGCCTGGTGACTCCTCCTAACAGCCTAACAGCAATCAGAAGCTGCCGGGCCTGGGGGAGCAAGACCATTCCCACCCCATCTCTTGCAGGGACACTCACCTTCTCCGAATCCCTTTTTAAGTAGTAGTATTTTGTTTTCTTTGTGGACAGTTAGTAAGTAAACATCTTTTCTTTGTCAAAGGTCAGTACATACTGATAAAGTAAGACTTCCTGCGGATCTCCCTTGGTCAGCCCCCGCCCTCTGCTCTAGAGGTGAGTAACTGGTGGATTTGGGGTGCACGGGAGGGTGCTTCTCCTTCTCACGAACAGATGTGTTTGTGCCCATAGAAAGAGATGCAGTGTGGGTGCACGTATTGGGAATGCATTGATTCCGAGCCCCACTTTCCTTATCCCTGGAACAAGCCTGCTAATATTACCCATCCCATAATAGCAATGCCAAATACATATAGGTCTTTTACTGTGATGTGTATGCTATCGTTACTGAATACGTTGTAATAATTAAACCTACGTATCATATTTGTTTGATACCCAGGTGCACTTTTTTTTTCTTTTTTTGCATTCTAACATCTCTGACTCGGAAATATGCCTTCATATTGTCAGCATCTTTGGATTTTAGGATTTTAACTTTCTATCTTCTAAGCAATACACGTGGAAGCCAAACTGTCACATTCACAGCACACCACGGTCAGGAAGAGAAATTAGTGTGCACCCTGAGATTGGCCAAATCTGACAGGGCCTCCCTGTGTAGTCCTGATCCCCAGATAGTAGAACACTTGTAAACCTGTAATCTGTGGTAAAAGACGTAACGCCTGAGTTTTGCCTCGCTGAGACTTGACGATCTGTCTTCTGGCTGTGATCCTCGATTTAACAAAACTGCTGACTTGTCATCACGGAGGAACACATGGGACCTCGAGAAACTTGCTGATCTTGTGAGCCTTTTCTCATGAGCACCGGTCGAGTTTTAAATGTGCGAAGCCTTTCCGTAGGCGTCTATGCATCCACAGGAAAGATCCGACATCATTTTGTACATGGTTGGGTTTTCGTATGAGGGATGTCAGACGGCACCTGTGGCTTTGCAGTTTGTTTTTTTCCACGCGATGATGTGTCTTCAAGATCTTTCCATTATCAGTCCACAGAGCTCTATTTTGTTCTATAAAATGAGGGTAAGAATATTACCCACCTGACAGCATGGAGGAGGGTGCATATTTCCTAAGCAGACTTGGCAACTCTGCTAATTTTCTGTTTCACCCCAGACTCCCCAGCCAAGGGACTAAACTCTTCAAGGTTTTAAGCAACTAGGTGCATGTTCTCGCTTCAATCATCTGTCTTTTCTCCCTGCAGAATGAACTGAAGAATTTTCAGTACTAGCGAAATAAGAAGGTTTTTGGCGACAGAGTGCCCTGGGTTAAATTCTGGCTGTCTGCAAGTTGAATTTGGGCCTTTTCCAAGAGACCTGAGGCTCTCAGATGATCACTCTCTGGAAACAACCTTCATATCTGCTAGTTGGGGGAAAGACCATGCAGCGACATTGTGGGATTAATTCCCTGTAGTTGTTTAAATTTTTTCAAGTTTTATTTATTTACTTGTGAGAGAGAGATTGGGAGAGAGAAAGAGCGAGCACACAAGCAGGGGAAGGACAGGCAGAGGGAGAGGAGCCTGACATGGGGCTCAATCCCAGGACCCTGGGATCATGACCTGAGCCGAAGGCAGTCGCTTAACTCACTGAGTCACTCAGGCGCCCCTCCCTGTAGTTGTTTAAAAAAGTAGATTCTTTTCTTTGTGGGATGATCTTTGCTGACAGAGTTCCTTGCTTGATGCCACAGCCCTGTCTTCTGGGCCGCAGCCAAGGGACCAGGGTGGGGAACAGGTCAGCTGCCCATTGAGCAGTCTCATGGCAAAGTTTTGCTCAGTAAAAATTCCTTGATCTTAGGGGCTCCTGGGTGGCTCAGTGGGTTAAGGCCTCTGCCTTTGGCTCAGGTCATGATCTCAGGGTCCTGGGATCGAGTCCCCCATCAGGCTCTCTGCTCAGCGGGGAGCCTGCTTCCCCTTCTCTCTCTGCCTGCCTCTCTGCCTACTTGTGATCTCTCTATCAAATAAATAGATGAAATCTTTAAAAAAAAAAAGATTCCTTGATCTTAGACGACTCAGCTGTGCAGACCATGGGCTGTATCCAGCCCACCTATGTGTCCCTTCAGTTCACTCATCTTCTTTTTAATTTAATGAGTTGCCATCGTTAAGATATCGGGATATTTTATGTTTACAAGCCTCACTTTTCATTCACTCAGCCCCTGAAAAGGACATTCATAGAACACCCAGGATGTGTCAAATAATATTCTAAGTGCTAGGGGCTCAGAGATGAATTAGAAACCTATAGTCCTTACCATCATGGAATCTATATTTTAGAAGGTGAGGCAGACAATAAGCAAGTTAGGGTTGGGGTTAGGGATATACATATATATAATGTAATGGGCTCCATCTTCTTTAGAGAATTTGGACTATCAAAACCCACCAGGCCAACAACTCCCTGAGAAGATAGAAAAGTAGGTAAGACTCAGACTTCAGTGACTCTAGCTGATCAAAGAGCTCATATCAGAGGCTCAGACCTTCCTGCCTCTTGAAAAGGTGTGGAAATCATCCTCTTAGGGGAAGGGGATGTGCCTCAGGCATCCTGTATGTTCCCTGCAATGGCCAGCACATAGTGGGTGCTTTATGAATGTCTGTCTCTTGAGTGATAGACGTAGCTGTGGCTTTCCTGGTGACCAGCTCTTTGGGAAAAACAAACATATTCATTCATTCATTCACCCACAGGGTGTGGATTTTATGCCAGGGACTCATTCTTGAAGACCTTGGACAATTCAAAACTCACATAATTCAAGACTAGTTCTAACAAAAGTGGTTGGCATGTGTCTTCACTAGCTAAAGTGATAATATGATAACAACCATGGTTTATAATGTACACAATTCAAAAGTAGGGATTTTTTTTTTTTAGCAATTTTAAATTGTAAGAGCTCTTCTCGTTTCAAAAAATGCCCCCAATGCTCCTGATTCCAAATCTTTTACTTCAGGTTAGCATAAAATATAGCCGTGCTGTATTTATATAAATTTATAATAACATCCTTCTTGTGACTCCACCTCATAACATAAAAATAGGGTCTTGCCAATAATTCACATATACATATATAACACTCGCATTTTCCCCCCAGCCCAAGGTAACCATCAATCCCGGGCACTTTCCCCCTGATTTCCTTTTTGTACATTTCCCCCCTCAGAGATGCTCTGGAAACTCTGTGTTAATAGTTCCGGTCAGGTTGTGGTCAGGCCCTGCTGTACAATAACTCTGGTGTTCTCCCTCACCTGCTTTCATCCCTCACTCCCCACAGCCCAGAGAACTTTGTTTCCAGGCAACAGTGGGGCTTTCCCCAGGCAGAGGGGTTCTTTGAAAAGGGGTGGCAAGAGGGTGAAATGGGGGGGAGAGAGAGACAGAGAGGGAAGGAGGAAAGGAGGGAAAGAGAGACTGAGAGAAGGAGGGAGGGAGGCAGGAAGAGAGACATATAGAAAGAGACAGAGATAGAGGCAGAGAGAGAGTGAGGGAGAGGCAGAAAGACACACAGCGACAGTGAGAGACAGAGAGAAAGAGGGAGGGGAAGAGAGAGACAGAGAGAGAAAGGGAGACAGAGATGGGGCAGACAGAAAGACCTAGAGAGACAGAGTGGGAGAGAGAAAGAGAGGGTGGGAGAGGGGAGAGAGAGTGAGGCAGGGAGAGAGAGGGGCAGAGAGAGCGAGAGCCCTCTCCAGCTGGTCCGCCCGGAGATTCAGCACCGCGGACAGCGCAGGCCTGACCGGTTCAGCACCGCGGACAGCAGCAGGCATGACCGGTTCAGCACCGCGGACAGCGCGGGCCTGACCGGTTCAGCACCGCGGACAGCGCGGGCCTGACCGGTTCAGCACAACGGGCAGCAGCAGGCCTGACCGGTTCAGCACCGCGGACAGCGCAGGGCTGACCGGTTCAGCACCGCGGGACAGCGCAGGCCTGACCGGTTCAGCACCGCGGACAGCGCAGGCCTGACCGGTTCAGCACCGCGGGCAGTGCCAGGGGCCTACTTCTGCAGCCGGTTCTGGTAGGTACATGTGCTCTTCTCCTCCTCTTCCCTCTTCCTCTTCTTCTTTCTTCTTATTCTTTTAAAAGGATTTTATTTCTTTATCTGAGAGAGAGTGAGCAACAGAGAGCGGGAGCAGAGGCAGAGGGAAGGGGACAAGCAGACTCCCTAAGCCCAATCAGGGCTCGATCTCACGGCCCTGGGATCATGGTCCGAGCCAAAGGCAGACACTTAACGGACTGAGCCGCCCAGGAGCCCCTTCGTGTGCTCTGCTGAGCGTTCCCGGGCCCACCCCACAACTCTCACCCCCAGAGTTTCTGTGTGCCGATATCTGGGTAGCCCGGGTCCTCCCGGTTTTAACCTCAAAACACAGGCATCAGATACTTACGGTGCCCCAAGGAGGGGGTTCTGGATTTTCTCTCAGACAAAGAAAGCAGGTCCTCCTCACTGCATTCAGTATAGGACACTTAGTTGTTCAGGCTCAAAGTCCAAAAGTCTTCCTTCATTGCTTCCTTTCTCCTGCCTCTCACATACCGCGCGTCAGGGAGTCCTCTCTGCTCCGTCTCTGGAGTGTATCCTGAATCTGTCCACTGCTTCCCACCCCTGCTGCCACATCGCTCCAGTCCACCACCATGTTTTCCTTGGTTTATTCCAACAGCCTCCTCCCTGATCTTCCCGTTTTACCTCTTGGCCCTTCTGGGGTTTTCCCCACACAACACTTTCCATCATGCCTTGAAAATGTAAATTGATTATATCACACCCTTCTTCAATGTCTTTGCTAGTTCCCCAGTGCACCTACAATAACATTCAAAGATGCTGCTGTGGCTTTCAAGACCATGGATGGCTCTCTGATCCTATCTCCCATCACTCTCTCCCTTGCCTGCTGAGCAGAGAGCCCGATGTGGGGCTCGATCCCAGGACCCTGAGATCATGACCTGACCTGAGCCGAAGGCAGAGGCTTTGACCCACTGAGCCACCCAGGTGCCCCCACAGTGGCCTTCTTGTTGTTCCTCAATAAGGAACAACAAGGCCCTGTTCCTCAGGGCCTTTGCACCTGCTGTTCTTTCTGCCATGAATTCTTGCATCCTTTTCAAGGCTCCTTTTCACCTTTCGGCTCTTATCTCAAAATACCACCTTTTCAAAAAGACCTTCCCTGACCACTCCCATCTAAAAGGGCTTTGCAGTTACAATCATGTCGATCTATTTCATGTAATTCATAGAATTAACAAAACTTTATTTTGCTCCGTATTTATTGGTTCAGTTGTCTGTTTCATTTCACTAGAAGGTAAACTCCATTAAGCCATAGGCTTCGACTGTCTGGCACCTAGAACAGCATCTGCAACATAACAGCTGCTTAATAAGTATTTGTTGAATTGCCAAATGAGTGAGTGAGTGAACACCCAGCATTACTTTGTCTTTTCCCAGCTACTCCTGGAGCCCCAAAGAGAAGTCAACAGTACTCAACTCCTGGGAGAAGACCAGTCATCAGGGCTGGTCCAGGGTTTGAGAGCTGTGTAGCAGGTCCCTGAGACCCGCCCCAGGTTTGACGACCCTCTAGCAGGACTCACAGAAGTCATCATATAGGCATCCTCCTGAGGATGCTTTGTTACAGTGAAAGCGTAGAAAGTGGTCAGTGAGGGGAAGAAGCTCATGGGCGTAACACATGTTCATATTTCCGTGGCCTCGTGGTCATCAGAGTTTACTTCTTCACCCTTCAGCTTGTCATGAGGAGTGAAGATGTGTCACAGCTACGGTTTTGGTGGATTGGGGGCCAATAATTCAATCTACCACACCATGTGGCAGCTTCCAGCTATGATACGTTAATTTTTATTTTATTTCCATTTTTTGTCATGAAGCATGAAACCGGCTTCCCACTTACAAAATGCTGTAAGGTTTTCTTTTAAGGGGCATTTTAAAAAAAGAAAATGCATTTACTTAAAATAAAGTTACTACTTACTAATATATGGATGTTATGCGGAAATGGAAGCAGTCATAAGGTGATTTCCATTTATGGACAGAGGTGGCCAATATTGAGAAAGGAAAATGTGAGAGACTAAGGAAAGGTCAGAGGAAGACATAGAATAGGATTCCAGACACTCTGTCTGTTCTGGGGAAGGAGTCATTTCTTAAGAAGTCATTCAGTAACCCCACTCCCCCAACCTCTGACCCTGGGGAAGCCCCTCAGACTTGAGTCTGTCTTAAGAACTACCCATAATTATCTGGACTCTCAGAGTCACACCTGGAATTTCTCCCACGTGGAGGACCTGGTGTTCAATAATAATGACTCAGTCTATATAAGGGGCATGTCTTAACTTTGATGTTCACGATAACCCTGTGAGGTAGGGTCTGTTGTTGTCCTTATTTTACAGATCAGGAAACTGAGACCCGATTAATTCACCCCCCCAAAGGTCCACAGCTGCTGTGCAATGAGTCTGGGTCTGGAGGCCAACCTCTCAAGCCCCTCAAAGCTCCATGAGCTGGGCAGCTCCCCTAGTGACTGCGTTAAATGTCTTGTTATCAGAAGAAGTGAGGGGTGAATGAGGAGCCTTAACCTAAACCTTTCTCTCTGCTATTCACGATGACCTATTCTCAGAATGGCTGGAAGCTCATCTTCTAAACTTTTTTTTTTAAAGATTTTATTTATTTATTTGACAGTAGATAGGGAGAGAGGGAACACAAGCAGAGGGAATGGGTCAGGGAGAAGCAGGCTTCCCACTGAGCAGGGAGCCCGACGTGGGGCTCGATCCCAGGATCCAGGGATCATGACCTGAGCTGAAGGCAGAGGCTTCACGACTGCGCCACCCACGTGCCCTTTAACCCTCCCATATTCTTGACATGTGTCCTCTGGACAATCACGTAACTCCTTCATGCCTTAGTTCTCTTCTCTGCTGAATGGGAACAATAATGCCCTACCACTCGGGGTCATCGAATGAAATGAATTAATGTACATGTGTGTGATGCCTTTGCTCATCGAATTGGTTGGATAAATGACAGTTATTTCGACTGTTTTTCTGGGAAATGAGGATTAGTAAATTGTCCATTTGGAAGAGAAAGTTAGATCTTTACTTCACACTATTAAAAAAAAAAAATTCCAGAAGGTGCAACAAGCTAAACATAAAACAAGTCTGTAAAGTATGAGGTTAGGGTGTTCAGTGTGTTTATCAGAGTAGAAAACGTAGATAGGGGCGCCTGGGTGGCCCAGTGGGTTGAAGCCTCTGCTTTCCGCTCAGGTCATGATCTCAGGGTCCTGGGATTGAGCCCCACACCGGGCTCTCTGCTTGTCGGGGAGCCTGCTCCTCCCTCTCTCTCTGCCTACTTGTGATCTCTCTCTGTCAAATAAATAAATAAAATCTTAAGAAAAAAGAAAAAGTGGATAGCTTGAACTTTATCAAAATCCAGAATGTTAGGCACTGTGTAAACAGAGTTAGAAGATAAGTGACAGGCCAGGAGAAAATATCTGCCACAGACAGAGGAACAGGCAAAGGACCAGTATCCAGAATATATAAAGAATACCTATAAGTTAAGAAACAAAAGCTGTACAAACAGTATAAGCCAGGGAGAGTATAAACAAGTAATTGACAAACAAAATAAACCCGGTCAACACGCATGTAAAGTAATGAAATGAAAGTAAGACCACCAAGAGAGACCACTTTTTTCCAACCCATGGCCTTATTAAAAAACTAAAAATTTGATGTAACTTCCACAAGAGCGATTTGGCAGGTAGTGATTACATTCTAAAACGTGTTGAACAAGTGGTAACAGTAGCAATAATTAGGCACTGTTTTAAGCACCTTACAAGCGTGGCTTATTTTTTAACACCTGTCCTGGGAGTTGGTAAGCAGAATGGGAAACTGAGGCACAGAATCGCTAAGTGACACGCCCAAGGACACAGCCAGGCAGTCTGGCCTCAGGGACACCCCCGCCCCAACTCCTCCCTCCTCCCTTCCACCCGGGGGTTTGCAGAATCGCCAAGGAGCCCGAGAGAGTTGTTGGCCTTGGCGCGCATCTCAGCTGGGGAAGTTGGGCGTAACCTCCGTGCCCATCGGTGGGGCAAGGACAGCTCATCCCATTGTGGCCGGCTCTTGCCGGGCACAGCTCCCCTCCTCCAGCAGCCTCACCGCAGCCACGTCGTCCCCCTGGCCCCTCCGCTCCTTTCCCTGCCTCTCTGCAGGCTCGGGCTCCGGGGAGGGCCGAGCGGAGGCGGCTGGAAGGCTGCCCACCCTCCCCGACTCCCCCACGTCCCCCACCCGCACCCCCGCAGCCTGCGCGCCTGCGCAGCCGCGGTCGCCACAGCTCCAGCTCTGCAGTGCCCGGACTGGGTCTGGTTGGGGAGGGTGAGTCCTCCGGGGACCCCCGCGGGCGGGAGGTGGGGTTGCGAAAAGGGGCTGGGGGCGCGGGCGGCGATCCGGGAAGCGCGAAGTGAACGTGTGCGGGCGCGTCTGTGTTTAGGGTGGGATCCGAGGCCTTCCGGAGGATGCGTATCCGGGGGAGGGGGTCTCCCTCTCCACCCGCTGGGAGAC
>JAQQSY010008111.1:0-10065 GCA_028646535.1 Procyon lotor | reverse complement strand
GGGAGAATTAAGTGCCTGAATGCTTAATGACAGACATGGGGTGCAGAGCATGTGTGTGTGTGTGTGTGTGTGTGTGTGTGTGTGTGTGTGTGACGATGGGAAGTTCTCTCCTTAGCATCGCTACGGTATTGCAGATTTCTGCTCAGCCTCAGATCTGCTCAGATTCAGATCTCAGCCTCCACCTCCCAGCCCCTCGCCACCCCTTTCTGCACCAGCACCCCCATTCCCGAGTCTCTGCCCAGGACACTGGCCTCTCAGGTCTCCGACGCAGAGCCTCTCAGATGCCCTTTCCTCGAGCTTAGCACAAATGCCTGCCATGCCCGGTGGCTCCCTTGCTGGGGCCACTCCAGGCCGACGCGGTCACTTTCTGCAAGGGTCCCAGTCACTCTAGTGCCAACAAGTGTTCCCTGCGGCTGGTCCGAGTTCAGTCCAAAGAGCAGTGCATTTCTTCCTGGCTTCCTCCACTTCTGAGCTATGATATTATCCATCGAGCTAATCAATAATTCATCAGATTATCCACATTTAGTCTAAATTAGATCTGCTTGCCTCAGGCTGGACTTTGAAGTCTTGCTTTACCTGACTCCACCGTCCATCCGGCTGTCCGGTAGAGTCCAGCCCACTCGATCCCGTGCTGAACCCCTTCTCTCCGCTGCTGCTCCCTGCCTCCAGCATCTAGCCTGAGCCTTAGCCTTTTCTGATCCCCTTTCCAGAAGCCCACCCATCTCTCTTCATTGTAATCCAGACTGCTCTTCACGGTCCCATCTTAACCCCAGTCTTTGTAATGAACTTCCCCGGGCTTCTGCAGCAGACAGAAATATGTTACAGTCAGAAGCACACAGCTTTGCATGTCATTGCACTCTGTTTGGTTCATGTTTGCAAACTCTTGTCTTCGCCTGTGGTTGTTAAGCATCGCAAGGGCAGGACACCACAACAGACCCCCTTATATCTGTCCCCTCCCCATGCCAAGCAAGCACATTCAACGAGTACTTGTTGAATTATATAAACTTCTTTCTACCCTTCTTTCCAGCTCTTTCGCTCAACCTACCTTCAGCCTCTCAGCCCTCAATCCCGATTTCCCCTCTAGTCCTCGGGGATTAGACAACCCAGGGTATAGGATCAGACTTTGACTTTTGGAAGATCGTGCTGGTAGCGAGCCCCTTGAGGGGCTGAGAAATGGGGCCCGAGCAGACAGGCCAGCGGCTACTGCAGCGGACAAGAGGAGGGATGCTGGGAGCTGCCAGAGGTGGAGAGAAGGGATGGATGAAAGAGACAGTCAGCGGGTCATAGGACGATCCGTGTGTCTCGCACCATACAGTTTCCAAAGCAATTCGCATCTACTACGTCCATTGAGATTTGTCTCCCTCGACAACCGTGACAGATGCTGAGTAGATAGAATTATTGTCTCAGCATAGAGGAGGGAGCAGAGGCTATGAAGGGCGGGGTCCATCACCCAAGTGTGCACGTCAGGCTCGGCCAGGTTTGGGACTCCCATCCAGTCCTCAGCCCTCACAACCAGGGCGTTTTCCAGCCTCTGGTGCCGGGGCTCGCGCCAGAGCTGCCCTGGGGGCGGGGGTGGGGGCATGGGGATGTGGGTGTTCAGCTGAGGAACCCCGACTCGGCTGCCTGCCTGAGGCTATTTACACAGCTCCAATTGATTTGTTGTGACCTGCGATTATTTTTGCTGAATTTTTTTTCACGCTCCATGTGTGTTTTTCATTCTCCAGCGGACACACCTCAGGAAAAGGCAGCCTGGGAGGTAAGGGGGAGCAGGAGAACCTGCCTACGGTTCTGGGACAGGAGGGTAGGGGATTCCGGGGGCCAGTTTTCCCGCGTGCTCTGCCCCTCCTCCCCTTGGCTCTTTCCCCGGGTTCTCTCCCTCCCCACGCGTGAGGGGTGGAAACTCTTGAACCACGTCTCCCTCCTCAGTGGCTCTCAGGTCTGTCTCTGACCAGAAACCTGCCAGAAGGGGGAAACCTCCCCAGAGCCCCTCACCTGCTCCCAGCGTGTGGCCAGCTCCCCCAGGACACATCTCACAAGCCACTGACTTTCGGGGGGGAAAAGGAGGGAACGCTGCAAGGGTGGATTGTTAATTTTTTAAATTCGGCGTGACCGAGATGTCACCTACCTGGCTGGCGGGACATCCCACTACACTTGGAGGAACCCCTTCCCCTCTCTGAGGCGGTTTGAGCGTTTGGGATAGTTAGTCGATTCAGAAAGCTTGGAGAAAGGCTTCTGCCCCTTGCTAGACCCCGGAGGGTCTCTTCTGGGAGGTGGAGGCTGCTCGCAGAGTCCAGGCCTTCCACACCGACTTGGCCATAGGCCCCGAGACCCCGGAAGACGTCCGCTCTTGTCCTGGGTAGCCGCGTGGGGGTGGAGGGCTGGTCCCCACCACAGGGAGAACCTGCCCCTTCCCTCAGTCCTCATTCTCCCCGGGGCTCAAAGCACCCCGAGTTCCAGCCCAAGCAGCAGCGCCCCCGTGGACCCAGCTCTTACTCAACAAAGGCTTTGGAAAGGTTGCTTTCCTTCCATTTTGTTTTTTAAAATTAGAATGGAAACACAAAGAAGCTATTAACGCTTCCCAGGAGTGAGAAGAGCCTAAACCTCAGTGCTCAGTGCTGGGACGGCCTTCCCAGAGCAGAGCCGGGTCGAAGGGTCGAAGTCGGAAACAGCTCCATGTTTCTCTGGCATTCCTGTAGTCCGGACAGAGGTTCATTTCTCCGTCGGGTTAGCCTACCACACTGTCATTCACTGGGTAATTCACCCGCACAATTTGAGATCCTCACCACGATCATCTCAAGACGGGTACTATTAACCACATTTGAAATGCGAGGAGGCTCCAAGAAATTAAAAACAGAAATCCGTCAGGGCACCTGGGTAACTCAGCCAGTTAACGCCCGAATTTTGATTTCAGCTCAGGTCATGATCTCCAGGTCGTGAGATCAAGCCCGGTAGGGGGCTGCTTGAGACTCTCTCTCTCCCTCTGCCCCTCCACTCATGCTTGCTCTCTGTCTTTCTCTCTCTCTCCCTCTCTCTCCAACAAAATGAATAAAAATAAAATCTTAAAAAAAAATTTGTCTAAAGACGCACAACTATGAAGTGACAGAGCAAGGACTCAAACCCAGGCCTGACCAGAGGCTGTGTCCACTGTGTCAGTCACCACGGGTGGAGCTGAGTCCTCTCCACCAAAGGAATTTTCAATACCAAAGATGTGGAACAGCCAAAGAAAGAAAATCCATGTAAAGTCGTTAGGGGTCAAGGTCATGGGGAGCCATTTTCTGGAGGCAGCTCCCAGAGCCTCTCAAATGCATACCAGGTCAAAAAATAAATAAATTAGAGGCGTGTACAAATACTGGGCTCTGGTGAATGACAGGGATTTAGAGGCTAATTGCATGGCTGTCCACAATTTACACTGAAATGTGTGGGAAAAGTGAGAATGGCCTGATGGATGGATAGGTGGATGGATATGCAACAAAGCAAATATAGTCAAATGTTAGTTATGGAAATCTGGCTGGTGGGCATAGGGGCGTTCACCATGCAATTCTTTACACTCTTTTGGATGTTTAAATTTTTCATAATAATGGAGGAAAAATAAATCACACAGGTGAGTCACACCCACTCCCCACCGCACATCACCGTGGCTCAAGGGGGCTCAGACATTAGTCACTGCATTCTTCCTAGGGGGAGTCCTGACCCTTGGGAATACGGGATAATAAACAGAGAGGCAGTCCCTGCTATGGGAAAATTTACGATGCCTGGGAAAAAATAGGACAGAGTCACAAACTCAAGTCGTAAAGACAGTGCAGTGGGCTCTTTATTTTCTGCCCTAATGAAAGGGGAACACGATTACAAATTGCTTGTGACTACACATTGTCAAAACACCTCTCCTGTTTGAGTTGGCTGCACAGGAAGGCCCTCTATAGTTAAAGAGCAAAAAATGGCAGGAGGGGAAGGGGACCCACCAGCCCCTGGAGAGTTCAGAGGATCCCACAATGGAGAGTTTACCTTTGAGCCTCTTGAAGTGTCTCCAAGAGCCGGAGGGGCTCCTTTCAGTGACAGGTTGATTTACTGGAAAGTTCAGTGGACTAGGAACCAAGCCAGTCCCAATTCCATCCATTTATGTCAACCTGAACGACTCCTTGTTCTTCTCTTTTGTTAAGATCGCCAAACTACTGAGGTACCCGGGTGGCTCAGTTGGTTAAGTGTTGTACTCTTGATTTTGGCTCAGGTCATGATCTTGGGGTTGTGGATCGAGCCCTGCGTTGGGCTCCACTCTGGACGTGGGGCCTGCTCCTTCTGCCCCTCCCCACCCATCACATGCCCAGGCGTCTATGCTCTCTCTCTCTCTCTCTAAAAAAAGAAAAAGGCCCTGAACTAGTGCCTGCAGTCAGATTCTGTCTGCAGCTTGTTTTTGTATGCTGTGCAAGTTGAGAAAGATTTTTACATTTTGAAATGGTTAAAAAAAATCGCGAGAAGAATAATATTTTGTGACACATGAAAATGACATGAAATTCAAATTTCATTGTCCCTGTGTCAAGTTTATGGGAACAGAGCTGCTCTGGGTCTCTTACGCCTTGTCTAAGGCCGCTTTCAACCCGCAGCTACAGAGTTGGGCAGCTGCAGGAGAGACCCCATGGTCTGCAAAGCCCTAACTCTTCTCCTCTCTAGCTCTTGGCCCAGACAGCGTGCTGACCCGTGAAATGGCCCATCCGCTAACTTCACTGCCCCAACAACCTCACTTCAGAGCCGCTCTGAGAACTAATACGAGGATCTAGGCTTAGTAAACTGTAAGTTTCCCTAAGGTGCAAGGTGTTACCACTGCCCTGATCTTATCTCCCTCAATACCATCCTGGCAAGGGATGGAGAGCCTGGGTGGAATGTCTTCTACGATAAATGGCAAAACTGAGGTTTAAAAAGGGAGACAAGGGGCGCCTGGGGGGCTCAGTCAGTGAAGCATCTGTCTCTTGATCTCTCTTCAGGTCTTGATCTCAAGGTTGTGAGTTTGAGCCCTGCATTGGCCTCCATGCCCAGCGTGGAGCCTATGTAAAAAAATTAAAATTAAAAAATAATAATAATAAATAAAAAGTGAGACAAAACAGGTGTGCAGAAATCAATGCCTATACTTTAACCACAAGGCTCCCAAAGCAGGGGCCTCAACTATGTACCTCGGCAAAGTCTGGCATGTACAGTCCTGTGTGAGAAGGACTGAATGGGGAAGACCGTGCATTTTTCAGGAATTCCGTGAGACCGCTGTTAAAACACAGCCATTATTTTTTTTTAATTTTGTATTTAAATTCAATTTAGCTAACATACCATGTATTATTAGTTTCAGGAGTAGAATTTAGTGATGAGGGGTGCTGCCTGGGTTGCTCGGTCGGTTAAGCATCTGACTCTCAGGGTCATGAGATCAAGCCCGGCATCAGGGTCCAGATTCTCTCTCTCCCTCTCCTTCTGCCCTTCATCCCACTCATACTCTCTCTCTCAAATGGATAAATAAATCTGGAAAAAAAAAAAAAGGCCGAGAGATGGACACAGACAGGGGGTTTGGGGGGTTGGCTTAGGTGATGGCATAGGAAGAGAATTTGCCTTCTCTGACTGGTGATGTGACTGTGGGGAAGGCATGGCCTTGAGAAACAGACCTGAGGTGAAATCCTGTCTCGGCTCTTCATTAGCTCTGTGATCTCGAGTGAGCGACTCAGCCTCTCCAAACCTCAGATTCCCTGACTGCAATAACATTTAACAAGGATGTTGTGAGGATTAAATGAGATGTTTATAAAGGACTTAGCATAGTACCTGAAGCCTACCAGATGTTCCAATAATGGCGACTAGTCTTACAGCCTGGCACATCGCACAGAGAGTGCAAGGTGTCCTGAGCGGGTCGGGCCAGAAACACGGGAACTGGGGGAGAAAATGCTTTGCTCTCTGGTGTCGGTCACGGTAACCGCAAAAACTCCTTGTCTTTGCCTTTCTCCTCATAATATACGGAGAGCCTGAGAGACAGGACGGTATTGGTCCTATTTCCCCGGCTCACAGACGGTCGTATTTTTTTCAGTTAAGATTTGTAGTTCCAGACACGGTCTAGATTGGGGGGCTCTCGCGATGCACAAGCAAAGACTCGTGGAAGATGCGATCGGCCCAGACTCTGACTCTGGCTTCTCTAGGCTGGCGTCTCTCCCGGGCCTCACTCCCGGGTTCCGGGAAAGGCCTGGAATACCGGAAATGTCTCTGATTTTGTGGAGGAGAAGGAAGGGAGGGAGAGGCTGCCACGTGCTGACTCAGCCTGCGGCCCCTCCACAGCACTGGTGAGGAGTGGGGGTCCCCCGTGGGGGCCTCTTCCCTGGATGGCCCTTCCAGAGTTGGCACGCACCCATCGCGGGCTCCGGGAGGCTCGTTCCCTCCGGACAATTGCCGCTGAGCTGCTGCTCCGGGCTCTGTGCCAGCAGACTCTGGCACTCGACCCAGTCGAAGCCGAGTGCGGAGAACTCCAGGCAGCACAGGTGCTGCATGTCAATGGCAGCGGGGGGCAGGGGCCGGAAAATGTTCCCTGCTCTGCCCGTCCGCGGGTGCCCTGGCCCAGCCCGGCAAGAGCCCGCCGCGCAGGGAGTGAGACTTCGCGTGCAGGCGTGGGGCGTGAGCAGGCATCGCAGTGACCAGGTCCGGGCAGGAGCCCCCCTACACGGGGAAAATGGAGGAGGCACGTATGTTTGTGTGCATGGCAATGTGTTTGTGGCATCGGCGTTTGAGTGCGCGCTGTGTGTTGTGAGAACGGTGGGTGGGTGTGAATGTGTGTGTGAGCTGTACACATCCAAGACGTAAATAGATGGCAGAGAGGCTGGTGCCATAAGCCACAGGCAGAAACTTTGCAGATGAATGCTTTCAGCAGGAATCTGGGTGTGTGGCCCGTGCTTGCCATTGGCCTAGAGGTCTGGTCTAACGTTCCGTGTGCCTCAGAGTGTGTCCGAGTACACGGGGGAGGGTTGCACGTATCTGTACGTGAGGTTCTACGTGTGGGGGTCAGCATGGTGTGTGTGCATTTGTGTAAGTCTGGTTGTGCCTCTGGCCAGGGTTGGGGACGGTCACAGGGTTCCTATCTTCCCATAGGCCTAGGATTCGCTCTCCCGTGGTCTCTTACCATTTAGCCGGCCTGAGTGAAACCCTAAAGGTCTGAGTGTATCAAACAAGGCTTTGACCCCCAACTGCATCCACTCGCTGTTCACACCCAAGTCACCCAGGGACACCTCCCTGATGGGTCCCACTACCCGGAGGAGCCACTGACCCAAGGGCTGGGCAATCCTGAAGGCAGTCTTTCCTAGCCTCCTCCCGTCTGTCCCTCAGTGAGCAGGGTCTGTGGCTGAAACTGAACAGCTTAGCCAATTGTCGTCGCACATGTCCCAGTTTCCCACCCAGGGCCTAGAGGGGCTGGTTGGAAGGCCCGGATAATTCCCTCACTCCCTTGTCATCTCTTGAAACCTGCTTGCTCTAACAGGCCCCCTCTGCTCTGGAGCTGACATTCTTTCTTTGCTCATTTCTCTCCACTTTTGTCTAATGAGGTACAGGAGGCTGCTGAAACTGACAATAGAATTACCTGGGGTGCTAGATTCTGTCAGTCTCCATTAGGAGGTCAGGGAGGGAGAAGTCAAAGCCCAGGGACTCCTAGGTGCTGTTATTGCAACGGGGCCCCCGTGAGGGCAGACAAAACAAGCTTTCCCCCAGACGCTCACCCTGGGCCAGCGAGTCAGTCTGGCTTCCAGCCCTGGCTGCAGCCTCTATCTCGCCCGACCATGCCAGGCCGGGGAGCCGGAACGTGGGAGAGAACTGCACGTCCCTGCTGGGGGTGCTTGGATGCCCGCGAGGCTCTCGCCCGTCCCCGGAAGGGCTGCCTGAGCCTGGCTCAACAAGTCTTCTCCACCATAATGACTGGTGCAAAGTCCAAAGCCTTTCTATAATTTCCCGGATGATGTTCTATAACTTCCAGTCGTGTGAACCTGCCCAGCAAATGAATGGAACCCCTGATTCATAGGTCAGATGCACAGGTAACAGTCTGGACTTGTGATTGGCACCTGCAGGGAGAGGATAGGACCGTCTTATGGGACCGAGCCCTTAATCTGTGGGATCTGATGCTATCTCCAGGTGGACAGTGTCATTATTGAGTTAATTAGTTGGTGGTGTTGAAAAAACAACAACAGTGGAATTGGTGTCAGAATTGGACGGTCTCAACCCATTGGGAAACTCAGTTTTTTCCTCAATTGACTAAAAAAGACGATCAAAGGTTTGTCTTTTCAACAATGAGGCTAGAACAATGGAACAGACATATCCAAAAAAATGAATCGCAACCTATACTTCACACGTCATACAAAAATTAACCCAAAATTCGTTTAAGATGGATCATATGGGTCATTTTACATATGGGTGGTACATAAAACACCAAACTGTAAAACTTCTAGAGGAAAGCATGGGAGAAAAATCTTCATGACCTTGATTAAGTAAGGAGTTTTTCAATATGATGCTATTCCTTAAAAAAAAAAAAAAATGATAAATTAGATCTTCTCATAATTCAGAACTTTGGTTCTGCAAATGACACCGTTAAGAGAGTAGAAATACAAGCCACAGATGGGGAGAAAATACTTGCATGTCACATTCTGGACAAAGGACTCATATCCACACTACATGAAAAACCCTCAAAATACAGTAAGAAGAAAGGAAACCCGCAGTAAGAAAATGGGCAAAAAATTAAAACAGGCAGCTCTCCAGAGATGATAAAGAGATGGCAAAGAGCACGTGGAAAAAAGTGCTCTTTGCCACTAGTCATTAAGTAAGTGTTACCTTAAAACCACAATGAGATACCACTAGGAACCTAGTAGAATGGCTAAAATTTTTTAAAACTTCAACAAAACCAAGTGCTGGGAAGCTCACAGAACACTAGAAGTTTTCCCACCCCGCCAGCCAGACGATTGATGGAAGGGCCATTCTTTATTTAAGACCACCAAGAGCTGGAGCAAGCCATGTGTTTTTTAACCAGCAAATGGATAAACCCAGTGTGGTCCCTCCACAGGGTGGAACACCCCTCAGCAGTGGACGGGAACAAACTATGGATTGACGAACAATGTGGTTGAGTCTAAAATGCATCTCACAAAGTGAAAGAAGTCAGATCTAGGTGGCTCTCATGGCGCGATTTCACTTGTAAGACCTTCTGGAAAAGGTACAACTATAGGGACAACAAGGCTAGAGATGGGGAGAGGGGCCAACTGCAAAGGATCAGGACAAGGGAATTTTTGGAGCCGTGGAATTGTCCTGCATCATGTCTTTGGTGGTGGATACATGACTGCATTTGCCAAGACCTGTTACCTTGTAAACCACCAAGAGTGAATGTCACGGTATGCGCATTTTTTAAAAATAACCAGAATGTTGGGGGGAACCCACCATGGAATGGAAACTAAGAGATAAATGAAACTAACATTATGCATGAATCATATTACCCACATTGAAGGGGATGGGAAAAAAAAGAACCAAGAAACTTTGGAAGACACTTTTGACCAGCTACTCTAAGACCAAAGACAAAAACAACTGTCCTCGGGTTCTGTACTCTAGTTAATAAATTTGCTTCTCACAGGGGTATGGGTTAGTGGTTCTGAAACTACGTTGTGTGTGTGCATACTAGGGTTTAACGAATAATTAAATATAATCGATTCTCCTTATTCACAGTAGTTATGGTCTATAAATCTCCACAAACACTGAATTAGCAAATACTGAGCCACAGCTCCTAAGGGAAATACAGGGTGAGGTTCCTGTGAGTCCCCGTCACAATGTTTTCATCAATCAATCAATCAATCCAGACCCTTGTTTTATGTGTGTTTCTGTGTAAAGATGCCTAATTTAATACATATTATTGATTCATTAACATTGAACTCACAGCCAACAGCCCTATAACTCACGCCTGAATGAGGCTTGTCTAAACACATATTTTCTCCATAAGACACATCCCAGCCTTCTTGAGGTTGGAAACACCAGATAGTACTTTAGCACGATGCCTGGGGGCCATTTTAAACAGTGAAATCACCACCAAAAAGC
>JAQQSY010008110.1:0-10065 GCA_028646535.1 Procyon lotor | reverse complement strand
CATCCTAACTGGTGTTAGGTGGTATCTCAGTGTGGTTTTGATTTGAATCTCCCTGATGGCTAAAGTTAATGAACACATTTTCATGTGTCTGTTAGCCATTCGTATGTCTTCTTTGGAGAAGTGTCTGTTCATGTTTTCTGCCCATTTTGTGATGTGATTAACGGTTTTGTGAGGGTTGAGTTTGAGGAATTCCTTATATCAGACCTTTGTGTCATTTGTGAATATCTTCTCCTTTCATGGATTGCTTGTTTGTTTTCTTAAATATTTCCTACGCTGTGCAGAAGCTTTTTATCTTGATGAAGATCCAAAAGATCAATTTCGCTTTTGTTTCGTCTTTGGAGAAATGTCCTGAAAGAAGCTATGGCTGATGTCGAGGAGCTTACTGCGTATGTTCTTCTCTAGGGTTTGATAGAGTCCTCCCTCACATTGAGGTCTTTTATCCATTTTGAGTTTATCTTCGTGTATGGTGTACGAGAATGGTCAAGTTTCATTCTTCTACATAGAGCTGTCCAATTTTCACAAAACCATTTATTGGAGAGTCTGTCTTTTCACACTGGATATTTTTTCCTGTTTATCAATGATTATTTGACCACAGAGTTACGAGTCCATACCTGGGCTCTCAATTCTGTTCCACTGGTCTATGTGTCTGTTTTTGTGCCAATACCATGCTGTCTTGGTGATCACCGCTTTGTAGTAAACCTTGAAAGGAGGCAATGTGATACTCCCAACTTTTTCTTTTTCAACATTTTTTCCCGCAATATGGGATATTTTCTGGTTCCATAAAAATTTTAGGATTGTTTGTTCCAGGCCTTTGAAGAAAACATGGAATTCTGGTTGGGATGGTAATGAAAGTATAGATTGCTCTGGGAAGTATAGATATTTTAACAATGTTTATTCTTCTGATCAATGAGCATGGAATTCTTTTCAACATTTTTGTGTCTTCTTCAGTTTCCTTCATGAGCATTCTGTAGTTCCTCGAGTACAGATCCTTTACCTGTTTGGTTAGGTTTATTCCCATGTATCTTATGTTTCTGGTGCTACAAAAATGGAATCAATTCTCTAATTTCCCTTTCCATATTTCATTGCTCATATATAGGAAAGCAATGGATTTTTCTTTTTCTTTTTTTTTCTTTTATTATTTTTTTCAGTGTTACGATATTATTGTTTTGCACCACACCCAGTGCTCCATGCAATATGTGCCCTCCTCAATACCTACCACCAGGCTCGCCCAACCCCCCACAACTCCCCTCCAAAACTGTCAGTTTGTTGCTCATAGTCCACAGTCTCTCATGGTTCATCTCCCCCCTGGTTTCCCCCCATTCACCCCTCCCTTCCTTCTCACAATGCCTTCCATATTTTTCTTTACGCTCAGCATATCAGTGAGACCATAAGGTAATTGGTTCTCTCTGCTTGACTTATTCACTCCGCATAATCTCTTCCAGTCCCATCCATGTTGATACAAAAGTTGGATATTCGTCCTTTCTAATGGAGGCATAATATTCCATTGTGTATATGTACCATATCTTCTTTATCCATTCATCTGTTGAAGAGAATCTTGGTTCATTCCACAATTTGGCAATTGTGACCAAGTAATGGATTTTTCTGCACTGATTTTGTATCCTGCCACAATACTTAACTGCTGTATAAATTCTAGTATTTTGCTGTTGGTGTCTTTTGGGTTCTCTTTATAAAGTATCATATCATCTGGGAAGAGAATTTGACTTCTTCATTACGAATTTGAATACTTTTGTTTCCTTTTGTTTTCTGATTGCTGTCACTAGGACTTCTAGCACTATGCTGAACAAGAGTGGTGAGAGTGGGCATCCTTGTCGTGTTCCTGATCTCAAAGGGAAGGCTGTCAGCTTTACCCCACTGAGAATGATATTTGCTGTGGGCTTTTGATAGACAGACTTTATGATGTTGAGGAATGTTCCTTCTATCCGTACACTTTAAAGAGTTTTAATCAGGAACGGATGCTGAATTTTTTCAAGTAATTTGTGCATCAACTGAGAGGACCATGTTGTTCTTCTCTCTCCTCTTATTGATTTGTTCTATCACATGGATTGATTTGCGAATGTTGAACCACCCATGCATCCCAGGTATAAAACCCACTTGGTCATGATGAATAATCTTTTGAATGTGCTGTTGAATGCTATTAGCTAGGATCGTGTTAAGAATCTTGGCATCCACAAAAAAAAAAAAAAAAAAAAAAAAAGAATCTTGGCATTCATATTCATCAGGGTTATTGGTCTGAACTTCTCCTTTTTGATGGGGTCTTTGCTTGGTTTAAGGATCATGGTAATGCTGGCTTCATAGAAAGGGTCTGGAAGTTTTCCTTCTGATTCTATTATTTGAAACAGTTTCAGGAGAATAGATATTATTTCTTCCTTGAAAGTTTGGTTTAATTCCCCAGGAAAACTATCAGGTCCTGGACTCTTGTTTCTTGGGAGGTTTTGGATCACTGCCTCAATCTCATTACTACATATTGGTCTATTCAGGTTGTCAATTTCTGCTTGCTTCTGTCTTGGAAGATTATTGGTGTCTTGGAATGCATCCATTTCTTCCAGGCTGTTGAACTTATTGGCATACACCTGTTGATAATAATTTTTCCCCAAATATGTTTATTTTATTTTTTCAATGTTACAAGATTTATTGTTCATGCACCACATCCAGTGGTCCATGCAATACGTGGTTGGGGGGTTGGGCGATCCTGGTAGTGGGTGTTGATAATAATTTTTGATGATTGTTTCTATTTCCTTTGGATTCGTCATGATCACTGCCCTTTCATTCATAATTTGTTAGAGTCCTCTCTCTTTTATTTTGGATGAGTTTGGCCAGTGGCTTATCAATCTTATTGATCCTTTCAAAAAACTAACTTTTGGATTTATGCATTTTTGGATTTACTGTTTCCCTAGTTTCTAACTCGTTGATCTCCGCTCTGATCTTGATTATTTCCCTTATTGTATGTGGGGTCGGCTTATTTTTTTGTTGATTTTCCACTTCTTTAAGGTTTAAAGAGAGCTTGTGTATTCGAGATCTTTCCATTTTTATGAGTGAGACTTGGGTGGCTATGTATTTACACCTTAAGACTGCCTTTGCTGTGTCCATAGGCTATGCATCGATGTCTCTTCATTCTCATTGGTTTCCATGAATTGTTTAAGTTCATCTTTGATTTCATGGTTGAACGCAGCATTCTTGAGCAGGTTGGTCTTTAGCCTCCAAGTGTTGGAATTCCTTCCAAACATCTTCATGTGTTTGAGTTTCAGTATCAAAGCATTGTGGTCTGAGAAATATGCAGAGAATCATCTTAATCTTTTGGTATTGGTTGAGTCCTGATTTGTGACCCAGTATGTGGTCTATTCTCGAGAATGTTCTGTGTGCACTAGAGAAAAATGAGTATTCTGTTGTTTTAGGGTGGAATGTTCTGTCCATATCTATGAGGTTCATCTGGACCAAAGGGTCATTCAAAACTCCTGTTTCTTTATTGATTTTCTGTTTAGATGATCTGTGTGTAATTGACAGTGACATGTTAAGATCTCCTACTATTAATATATTTATATCAATATAACTCTTTATTTTGATAAAGAGTTGGCTTATGTAGTTGGCTGCTCCTATGTTGGCGGCATAAATGTTTACAATTGTTAGATCTTCTTGGAGGATTGACCTTTTGGAATGATGTAATCTCCTTCTGAATCTCTGACTACAGTCTTTAGCTGACAATCTATTTTATCTGATAGAAGAATCGCTACCCAGCTTTCCTTTGAGGCCATTGGAATGAAAGACGGTTCTCCATCCTTTCACTTTCAGTCTGGATGTATCTTTTGTTTCCAAATGTGTCTCTTATAGACAGCATAAGGATGATCCTGCCGTTTTATCCATTCTGCAACCCTGTGCCATTTCACGGGAGTGTTTAGGCCATTCACGTTGAGAGTGATTATTGAAAGATAAATGTTTAATTACATCATGTTGCCTCTGTAGTCCTTCTTTCTCTTGATTGTGAATTTCTGTTCTACATCACTCATGGGTTCTCTCTACTTTCATAGAACCCCCTTTATATTTCCTGGAGTGCCAGCTTCTTGTTCACATACTCTTTTAAACCTTACCGATCTTGGAAGCTCTTTATCTCTCCATCCATTTTGAATGTCAGTCTTGCTGGATAAAGTATTCTTGGCTGCATGTTCTTCTCGTTTAGTGCCCTGAATATGTCTTGCCAGCCCTTCTGGCTTGCAAGGTTTCTGTGGACCGTTCTTACTTATTCTAATGTGTCTTCCACCATATGTAAGTAATTTCTTATAAGTAAGCGCCTCTTACATCAGCTGTACTGGGTCTCATTTCTGCCCTTAGAGATCCTATATTGTCATTAATGTTTTTCTCCATCCTAGCCATTGTCTGGATAATTGTCAGCCTCTATATCCCTTTCTGACATACTGTTAATGTCCATGTCTAATAGTTCTGAGGGAGAGGGCACAGTCTCTGGGTTTTTCCTCTGTTGGGTGTTCCTCCTCCTAGTCATTTTGATGAGAAGTGTATAAGAGGATGTATAGCTGGATATATCACACATGATCCAGTCAGCGTGCACCCTGGAAGGTTTAGAGCAATTGGGATTCACCACCAAAAATAAAGAAGAAGGATAAAAAAGTTAGAGAGAACCAGAAAAAGAGGAGATCCCAGCTAGAATGGGCCCTAAAAATAAGATTGATGATGTAGACCAACACGAAAAAATATAAAGACTGACAAAAGTAAATGACAAGAAATAGAAGATCCTAGTCAGAATGAACCCCAGGAATGTGATTATATATAATACCAGAACAAAAGCAAATAGTTAGAAACACAGACAGAAGGATAAGATGGGAGGGTGGTTATAACACTTGATGGGCGAGGAAGGTTAGTTCAGGTCTTCCTGGGTTTACGGTTGTATTAAGCCTCTAGTTGTAATGTTAAGTAGTTTAAAAAGACACATAAACAAGAAACAAAAACAAACCAAGAAATGTGGAAAAAAATGAATTAAAAAAAGAGAATAAGAAAGAAAAAAAAAACTTATATCTATGAAATACACAGGTTTGAGGGTATTATCAGGTGCTTAATATATTGACTTCCCCTGATGCTAGAGATTTAAAGTCTTATGGGGACCCTGTGGGGGTCATTTTTTTTATGATTTGTCTTCTGGGGGAGGGGCCTGGCATGTTGTTTTCCAGTCAATTTTGCTTGTGTTGAGTCACCCTGCCCCACAATCAAGGGGCTGAGCTCTGTGGAACCCGGTTTCTCAGGCTTTAGCTCTCTGAAGACTTTTGGCCTTTTGTAGCTTTTCCTCCTTTTCAGAGAGTCTAAGCGAGGAATCTGCCTGTCAGTACCCAGACCTCCACCTCACAGAGAAACCTCAGTCTGCTCCCTTCTGGGTGGCCCAGAACACACACTCCCCTCTGTAAATGTCCCAGCACAGCCTGTCCCAAGCAGTGCACACTCAGCAGTTGGGCGACTCTGCACTCTCCCATGCTCTCTAGGCTCCAGGCTCTGGTGGGATGTGGCCAGATTCGGCCCTGATTAGTGCACTGGCCAAGAAGTTCTTGCTTTTTGAGGTTCACCATCCAGAGAAGACTGTACACGGAGAAAAGCTGCTGGCTCCAGGACCACAGAAGACTCTCTAAGGCACTTGCAGAAGCGCGTGCATCCTGCCCACAAAATGGTGCAGGGAGTGGAAAGCAGGAGGTTTAGAGTCACAGACTGGACCCCCTCACTAGTCTCTCTTTGAGGTGAGTGGTGTCCTTCCTTGGAGCACAGGCCCAGGCCTGTGTCCACGACCACCCCTTTCCATTAGTTGCTCCTCAGAATCTTATGCTCTTTTTAAGTGTTTTTAACTGGACTCCAAGTTATTGCTGCTCCCCAACCTCCTGGTGCTTTCCTTTGTGGTATTACTGTCCTTGCAACACTTCTGGTGGCTCCTTCCCCCTTTGTTTATCTTCCGATATCGGTTGGAGTGTTCCTCTTTGGTTTACCTCTCCAATGCCGTCTTCTGCTCCTGTAGAGATCCAGAAGTGAAAAATCTTGCTTCTCAGACTGATTTCATGTGTGTTCAGCATGCTATGGTAGATATTCAGCTCACTATTGGGGACTGGTTGCGACAGGATCTGCCACCTCTCCGCCATATTGCCTCCAGCCCCAAAAGGTTTTTTTTCTTATTCTCTATTTTTATTCACTTGTTTTCACATGTCTTGGTTTTTTGTTTTTGTTTTTCTTTTAGTTTTTGTTTTTTAAATTACTTAACATTACAACTAGAGGCTTAATACAACGATAAACCCAGGAAGACCTGAAATAACCTTCCTCGCCCATGATGAGTTATAACCACCCTCCCACCTATCCTTCTGTCAGTTTTTCTATTTGCTTTTGTTCTGATATTATACAAATCTCATTCCTGGGGTCATTCTGACTAGGTTCTTTGATTTCTTGTCATTTACTTTTGTCAGTCTATATGTTTGTTCCTGTTGGTCTACATACCTTATGAATCTTATTTTGGGGCCCATTCAGGCTGGGATTTATTCTTTTTCTCTTTCTCTCTATCTTTTTTTATCCTAATTCTTTCTTTTCAGTGATGAAACCCAATTGTTCCTAAACCTTTCACAATCCTCCCTTCCTAGTGTTGGGTGATATATCCAACTATACATCCTCTCATCTACTTCTCATAAAAATGACTAGGAGGAGGAACACCCAACAGAGGAAGAACCCAGAGACTGTGCCCTCTCCATCGTAAATATTAGGTGTGTACATAAAGTAGCATATCAGAAAGGGAATTCAGGCTGACAATTATCCAGGCAATGGATAGATGGAGAAAAACATTAATGACAACACAGAATCTCTAAGGGCAGAAATGAAAACAAGTATAGCTGATGTAAGAAGTACTATCAATGAGATCCAATCCAATCTAAATAGTGTAACAACAAGAGTTACGGAGACAGAGGATAGAATTAGTGATCTAGAGGATAAAATGGTTGAGAAGAAAGGTCAGGAGGAGAGCTGGAGCAAACTGCTCAAGAATCATTAGAAGAAATGTAGAGAAAGAAATGAAGCTATGAAATGTTCCAATGTCAGAATTACTGGAATCCCAGAGGGCGTAGACAAAGAAAGACAGATAGAAGATATAGCTCACCAAATTCTGAATGAAAATTCCCCTAATCTGGGGAAAGGAGCAAGGGTTCATGTCCTAGAGGCAGAAAGGACACATGCCAAGATCAATGAGTCTAGAAAATCAGACAGAACCATCATAGTAAAATTTGAAAATGATAATATTAGACCAAAGTTCCTGAGGACAACTAGGGGAAGAGATTACTTATACACAGAAGAAGACCCATTAGAATAACATCAGACCTGTCCACAGAAACCTGGCAAGCCAGAAAGGGCTGGCAAGACATATTCAGGGCACTAAACGAGAAGAACATGCAGCCAAGAATACTTTATCCAGCAAGGCTGACATTCAAATGGATAGAGAAACGAAAAGTTTCCAAGACCGGGAAGAATTAAAAGAGTATGTGACCATCAAGCTGGCACTCCAGGAAATACTAAAGGGGGTTCTATAAAAGTAGAAAGATCTCAGGAGTGACTTAGAACAAAAATATACAATCTATAGAAACAAGGACTACACAGGCAACATGACATCAATAAACACTTATCGTTCAAAAATCACTCTCAACGTGAATGGCCTAAACACTCCCATAAAACGGCACAGGGTTGCAGAATGGATAAAGCGGCAGGACCCGTCCATATGCTGTCTACAAGAGACACATTTGGAACCAAAAGATACATCCAGATTGAAAGTGAAAGGATGGAGAACCATCTTTCATGCCAACAGGCTTCAAAAGAAAGCTGGGATACTGATTCTCTTATCAGATAAATTAGATTTTCATTTAAGACTGTAGTCAGAGATACAGAAGGACATTACATCATTCTGAAAGGGTCTATCCTCCAAGAAGATCTAACAATTGTAAACATTATGCCCCCAATACAGGAGCAGCCAACTACATAAACCAACTATTAATGAAATAAAGAGTCATATAGATATTATGAATATATTAAAAGTAGGAGATCTTAACACACCATTATCAGTAATGGACAGATCATCTAAACAGAAAATCAATAAAGAAACAAGAGCTTTGAATGACACATTGGACCAGATGGACCTCATAGATATATACAGAACATTCCACCCTAAAACAGCAGAATACACATTCTTCTCGAGTGCACATGGAACATTCTCCAGAATAGACCACATACGGGGCCACAAATCAGAACTCAACAAATACCAAAAGATTGAGATGATTCACTACATTTTCTCAGACCACAATGCTTTGAAACTAGAACTCAACTACAAGAAAAAGTTTGGAAGGAATTCAAACACTTGGAGACTAAAGACCAACCTGCTCAAGCATGTTTGGATCAGGAAAGAAATCAAAGATGAACTTAAACAATTCATGGAGATCAATGAATATGAAGAAACATTGATGCAAAACCTATGGGACATGGCAAAGGCAGTCCTAAGGGGGAAATACATAGCCATCCAAGCCTCAAACAAATAAACTGAAAAATGTCAAATACACCAGCTCTCTTCATACCTCAAAGAACTGGAAAATCAATAGAAAATGAAGCCAACCCCACGCACAAGAAGGGAAATAATCAAGATCAGAGTAGAAATCAATAAGGTAGAAACTAGGAAGCAGTAGAATGCATCCATGAATCCAGAAGTTGATTTCCTGAAAGCATTAATTAGATTGATAAACCAGTGACTAAACACATCCAAAAGAAAAGGGAGTGGACCCTAATTAACAAAATTATGAATGAAAGGGGAGAGATCACAACTAATTCAAAGGAAATAGAAAAAATCATCAAAAATTATTATCAACAATTATATACCAAAAGTTAAACAACCTAGAAAATGGATGCATTCCTGAAAACCCATAATCTTCCAAGACTGAAACAGGAAGAAATTGACAACTTGAATAGACCAATATCTAGTCATGAGATTGAAGCAGTGATAAATAACCTCTAAAAAAACAAACAGGACTGGACGGATTCCCTGGAGAATTCAACCAAACCTTCAAAGAAGAAATAATACCTATTCTCCTGAAACTGTTTAAAAAATTAGAAACAGAAGGATAACTGCTAGACACTTTCAATGAAGTCAGAATTACCCTCATCCACAACCCAGGCCAAGACTCCATCTAAAGGGAAATTTCAGACCAATATCCCTGATGAATATGGATGCCAAGATTCTCAACAAGATCCTAGCTAATAGGATCCAACCGCACATTAAAAAGTTTATTCATCACGATCAAGTGGGATTCATCCCTGGGATGCAAGGGTGGTTCAACATTCACAAATCAATCCATGTGATAGAACAGATCAATAAGAGGAGAGAGAAGAACAACATGGTCCTCTCAATTGAGGCAGAAAAAGCATTTGACAAAATTCAGCATTAGTTCCTGAATAAAACTCTTCAAATTATAGGGATAGAAGGAACATTCCTCAACATCATCAAGCCTATCTATGAAAAGCCCACAGCAAATATCATTCTCAATGGGGAAAAGTGACAGCCTTCCTTTTGAGATCAGGAACACGACAAGGATGCCCACTCTCACCACTCCTGTTTAACATAGTGCTAGAAGTCCTAGGGACAGCAATCAGACAACAAAAAGAAATAAAAGGTATTCAAATTGGCAATGAAGAAGTCAAGCACTCTCTCTTCGCAGATGACATGAGAGTGTTTGGAGAGTATGGAGAATAGAAAAGACTCCACCCCCAAACTACTAGAACTCATACAGCATTTCAGTAATGTGGGAGGATACAAAATCAATGCACAAAAATCAGTTGCTTTCCTATACACTAACAATGAAAATATGGAAAGTGAAATTAAAGAATTGATTCAATTTATGTAGCACCAGAACCATAAGATACCTGGGAATTAACCTCACCAAAGTGTTAAAGGATCTATACTCGAAGAACTACAGAATGATCATGAAAGAATTTGAAGAAGACACAAAAAGTTGGAACAGCTTTCCATGTTCCTGGATCGGAAGAATA
>JAQQSY010008109.1:0-10066 GCA_028646535.1 Procyon lotor | reverse complement strand
AGAACTTTATTTTTCTCTGTTGGGTAGGTTTTATCAGCATTATAAAACCACAGTGACTGAGAAAATAAAGACCATAAAGCATTGCTGTTATCAACAGCCCTTCAAATCAATGTCCACTTGGCCATCTCAAGGGTTTGTGTGGGTTTGGAAAGGAAATATAGACGTGAGCTTAACCGAAACGATCCTTCCTGATAACTTGTGGCTTCTGAAAATGTCCAGAATACCAGCTTTTCTAAAAACACATACATGTATGAAATTAACTAAAACAGAACAAATTTAAATCCATGGTGACACAGTGTGTGATTTTTAATCTTCCTGTTTGAACATATTTTGAATGTGGAGTGCTTAACAAAAACTTAATACTTTACCCTACTCAGTTGTGGTAAATGCCTAATAATTACTTAATAAAGCAATTACTATCTAATAAAATAGAAAGAAGAGTGGGAGCATTTATTAATTTCAATTCTTTACTTTTGCCAAAGAATGCCAGGACTAATAACCACTTGAGATTGCAATAGAATTTATTACACTGTCTTCCAAGTAGAATTTATATCCACCTCATAAACCAGGTTAGATCAAGTCCTTCAATGTACTTTCAATGAACGTGGGTTCAGAACAAAGTAATTTAACGTATGAAGCCTGGAGTCTACCATAATAGGAGCTGTGTTAGGATATATTTGCCAATTCCTATTGTTTTCATTCACAGAGCATTTCTGTGGGGTCACGGCAGCAGCTAATATTTGAAGCCCTAACTCTTGAGTCAGGAAAGATATCTACAGCTGCTTACCTAGGACTGAAGTCCCTACTGATGGTCACCTATTGGAACCATCAAACAAGCAAGGGCAGATACAAAAGCCAGCAGAGAAGGAAGTCTGAGCTAACGCCATCCGCCAAAAACCATTCATCAAAGAAAAACGCTTGTGGCTCAGTTCTGTCGCCCAAATCCACACACAGAAAAAGACACAGAATGGTCCGTTGGTGCCTTGGAGGAGGCTACCCATCTCCCCAGAGTCCCCAGAGTCAACGCATGACAAAACCATTCACGTTGAGTTCTTCCCTCCATTTTCCAAGATGCCATGTCTAGACCCTTGAACAGATTATAAAAACAGCAGGATATTTGGGCATCTAAGCCCTAGAGAGATGATACTGAGAGATGATGCCCCACTAGTGATACTGGCCAGGGGGCATGTTCTGAGCAGCTCTGGTCCAACCTGGACCACAACAGGAGAACACCAAGGATCCTGCCTTTGTAGTTTCCAAAACTGTGGTCAGTAGATTTCGAACTCAGATGCCCAGGTAAAGGACAAAAGTTGTAAAACAAGGAAGGCCATGGTAGAAAATTCCCCCCTCCCAACTCCAGGGAGTCCAACATCTGACATGAAGAACTCTTGGGAAGGGAAATTCACGAACCAAAAACTTCACCCAGCATTGGAAACTGGTTCATCCAAACAAGCTAAGGCAAAGTTTGTCTTCAGATGCAATGCTCCTCAGATGTTCTCAACTCTGGATCGTTCCACCTAGACTTTTCGACGTTATGGTGGTGTGAAAGCAATCTGCCTTCATTAAGAACCATCCTGGGAATTTTTAATTTGGATTGTCTCCCAAGCGAGCGACACGCAGGATGACCCTGTCTTAAGGCAGATCAGAAGAATGAGTCCTGGTGCTCCAAATTATGCACGATGATCTAATCATTACAACGAGCTTGGCCACTAGACGTCAGAGAATGTGAAAGATCCCCCAAGGGATACAATATGAGTTTGAAAAAAGGAGGTTCTCACCAATGTGGTTTTTTTTAACATTTGCATTGATTTCAAATGTTCAGAAATGCATTCTCAGAACATAGTATATATTCAGCATCTCTATAACCACCTGATTTTGGTCTCCTGTTGACGAGATCTTCTAGGTATCATCAACATAGACACCTATCAAAAGCCTGATGAAGGATGTTACCGACGCCATCTCCCTGTTTCCAGTTGGACTTAAGACCCAGAGGGTTGGGTCTCCTTTAAATTCATGAATTCAGCTTCCTGAGATAGGGTCATGCCTCAGCTCCCTCCCACCACTGTTTGACTGCACGAATCCAGCAGCCATGTGCAACGTCACTACCTTGCATCTCCTGCTTCTGCGAGGTTGCCCTCCATCTACTTGCAAGACTTCTCGAGCCTTCGGTCTCTTTCCGTAAACGTATTTATCATCGACATCATGACATTCTCATTTCAGGAAAAGGAAGGGTCTCCAATTTTGTTTCTCATGTTGATGGATCATTTCTCGAGTGGAAATTTTTAAGAACCAGGGAAAGGAACCCGTGGCTATTGTTTTTCCGTAAAACATTGTCTGTTGACAGATGTTATTGCAAAGTCAGCATTCAGGGGACTGGGTCTGCTTATAACCGCCAGGCATAAAGTTATCCATCATTTACAATCAATCCTATCTTTCTATCCTCTTCTGTGTTTAGAACCTCAGGGGAAGGGGATCTGCTTCGTTGGGATAACGACAAAAACCCTCTCCATTCCACTCAGAAACGGAGACATGCTTTGTGAACTTTTGAGGGCATGGCTCTTTCACTCCTTTGTAAGGAAGGGAGACGAAATGAACTCTGGAAAGGTGTAAGGGTTTTTAGGACACTCTACACGATTTTTATGAGACAACCAACTTTAAATTTCATGAAAGATGATTCATAGCGTTGGACTTTCTCCCTTAAATCATTTTGCACGGACTCTCGAGATTTCAAAATACTTTCTCCAGTGGCTTAAAGGATGGTCTTTGCCTTCATCTCATGACAAAGATGGACCTGCAGTGAATAAATAAACTCACTCCTCGGACACCATAGTTGGAGTTCTAAGAGTCTAATTATTGCCATCTAATGATCCATGTCTGGGAAAAATATACAGAAGATCAGTAAAAATCCAAAGACAATGTTATAGTGAATTTTCCGATGTCGGGTCCTATGATAAGGGGAAATAAATAGATCTTTAAAACAAACATTAGGACCCCTCACAAGGACACACGGGATCTAATTTCCATATACTAAGGGTTTCTGTTTCCTTTTTTTAATGGTGAATATAGTGGAATTGTGACAAGTGGTCATCAAAGAAGTAAGACAATGAGAAAGTATTAAGGATTTGTATTTATGCCCCTCTCTAAATGTCTTTGAATGCTCTCTCAATTCAGAGAAAAATGAGTGACCTAGGATTCCACACCACTACACCACAAATGGCTTCTTCCTTTTGGTGAAATATCCAGATATTGTTGGAGACTATATGAGAATGCTTGATTTTCCTTCTCATTTATCTAGATGGTGCGTAAAATCAGCCATTTGAATTAACACAGTGTGAAGGAAAGCCACCTATATGGTCTACAAAATCAAACTTTAGTCATTGGTCAAAGAACTTTTTTTTTTTTCACTTAGGGACTGTTTTGATGTTCTACAGCCTTAATTTTTTTTTTCTGGTGTTTATTTCTTATGGCATTTTCTCTGCAGACACTTTATATAATCCTCGTATCTGGGACATACATATATCACTTGCTTAATGTGACTCATTTATATATAACTTCATCTTTACAATGAGTTTGCAAATTCCCCCCAAAAAAGCTCATTTTCTTGGGACCTGAGTGTTTTGCAATGAATTAAAAATAAAACCCCATCTTTCAGCTTAGGAATTTCTAGGAAGCCAGGAAAGATTATATCACGTAGCTTAGGGCTCATTGCAACATATTTGTGCAAGATGAAGAAAACACATACACACGCACACACACACAATGATCGTTTATCCAGAATAATCCAAGTAAATACTTTTGCGTAATGAACACAGAGAGGGGTATGAATATTTCTGGCATCCCCAAAGCCAAAACCCTAATAAACAAAATGACCTCTGATTCTCCAATGTATTTCTTTTGAAAGAGGGAGTGAAGAGAACATGGTGAGGTCTGCATTTTCCATCTGCAAGGATGAGCTGCGATGCAAACAGAAATGTCTGTAGTCTAAACGTCCAAGTCGAGACCTGCGTGTTGGGCACGGAGGTTGGTGGGAATGATGAGTTTTGCAGAATGCGAGTGGCTTGACATGCAAGTGGTCAACATTCCACTTCCCAGAATACACTGCGTCTTTGTTGAAATCTGCCCACGTATACACGCCAAGCAAGTGGAGTCCTCCAAAGTCACCTCCTTGGACCTAATCACACACTGAAAGATGCTGCATCCGATTCACATGTTTGGAACTTCCCTCCTTCCAGAAACATCTGCAGAGCCCAGAACACAATCTTTCATGTCTCCCTTGAGCTCACTTTCCTGTGACCCTCCATGTATTTCATGCATTATGAAGAATATTCCCCATAGAGATAAATCTCCATCCTTTCCAAAACGATTTCATTTTGGAGGGGAGGGGGCATATTTCAGGTCATTTTTCAACAAAGTTTACAACACCCTGAGGAGACCCAAAAATAATTTTCCACATTACATTTGTTACCCGAAGGTATTACAGACCTGAAAGAAAACAGGAGGTATCGACATTGTCCTTTATACTGCGAATCTCCTTCCCCATAGTAACGAAAGTTCCTACGGAGCATTTTTGGGGTTTATGGGCAGCTGGAAGAGACCGTCTGAGGACAGCGATGGAGAGCGTCCGGAAAACAAATTATATTTGCGCTGGGTTGTTCAAGATTTTGAGAAAATACTTAACCAGCTCACCCAGCTACCAAGGGGCTTTGGGATGGTTGGTGTTGAGTTATCTCAAGATCCCAAGAGACAACAGTTGTTTCTCCAAGGGGAAATGTGTCTTGAGAGGCTAACAGCAGAGGAGGGAGGTTTGGGGAAGTGGTTGATGGGCTGTAGCTCATGTCAAGCCAGCCAGAAACAGGAGCTTTTCCCCAGGCAGATGGACAGGGTCACCTCAGCCTAAAGGCTGGGATCCTTGGCTTCTGCCACTGGGTGGTGGCCATCATCACATACATCCTGTTGCTTGAGCAAGAAGGGCCCCTAAACTCATCTGTGTGGGTGTGTTTGCTGCCTCACAACCTCCCGCAACCTGGAACAACACACACTTAGTGTGAGACCCAATATACAAACAGACAATGGGCAAGAAGATCCTTAGGAGCAGAGCTCTGGCTGACCAGCCCACATCTACAGGGACCAGCCCGCACAGCCAGCCTGAGGTCTGCACATCAGATGATCGAGAAGCCAGATGTCCGTCCCCATGACAATCCCAGGACCTAAACAATCCCATCTGGAACAACGACCCCCAGTGGCCAGGACTTGATCAGTACACCAATGGCTTTCCTACGTCTTGACCCCACTTCCTGTATAGGACCAACCTGAGAAAGCCAGATATGGTCCCCTAACCAATCCCATGGGATGCCCTACTTGTAGGGCACCTGCATCTTCCCCACACCCACAGCCTCTGCTCAGGACACCCCTGACGCCTTCCATTTTCCCACCACAAACCCATCCCATGACCCCTCCTGACTACCAGGGTCCACCAGACCCTGGTGGTGGTGGTCGACTCCCCTGCCACCCCCGCCTCTGAAGAAACCGGCTTTGCTTGCTCACGTAGGCAGGGTTTGCTTACTTCCACACCTACAATGGCCCATTACCCTAAACAGAAGCCCTACAACCTATCAGCTTTCCGGGAGAACACCCACCAGGGACTCTTGTGGAACTGGGGACAGACACAGATGTCCCAGAACAACAAAATCCTGAGCCATACTAGAAAAAAATGGACAAATTGGACTTTATCAGAATCAAACTACTTCTGGGGATGACACTGTGAAGAAAGTTGAATAATAAGCCACACCCTGGAGAAAATAGCACTTCAAATATTTATATTCATACATGGATTGTCTATTCAGAAGGTCTAAAGAACTTAATCATAAGACAAACAACCCAATAAGCTATAGACAAAATATTTGAGCGAATAATTCACAAAATATATATAATATATAGAAAATATATATTTATTATATAATATATAAAATACATACTTAAAATTTCATTATTTAATTACTGTTTACAAAATAATATATAGAGACAACTAATTTATTCATTCAATAGATTTATTAATTATAATATATTATGTGCTATATTATGTTATGATATATATCAATATTGTGTAATGAATATATTATATATTATATACTATATTATAATAATTATATTATTATATAATTATTTTATATTTTATATATAATATAATATATAGTTTATACATTATATATTACTTTTTTTATATTTTATATATAATATAAATTTTATATATATTTATATATATAATTTTATATATAATATTTTTTATATTTTATATATAATATAATTTTATATATAATATAATATATAGTTTATATATTATATATAGTTTATATATTATATATTATAATATATAGTTTATATATTATATATTACTTATTATATATTGCTTGTTATATATAGTAATGTTTATATATTATTTAATATAATTTAATATATTATATATTTGTATAATATATATGTTTGTATTTATACATTTATGTATGTGTATTTATTATTTAAATTATAAATGATAGATGTATTTATATATTTTGATAAATATATATTTATGTACTTAATAGATACACACGTATATATGTTATTTATTTATATAGTAAATAATTATTTAAATATATAATTATTTTATTTATAATGCGTATATACCTCTGTAATTTATAATTATTTATATGTAATTATATAATATATATTTATTATATATTTATTAAGTACATAAATATATTTATAGATATTTACTTATATGTTCAATATATTTATGTTTATATAAATTTATGTATATTTGTATATTGAATAAATATGTATTTATATAGTTTAATAAATGTATATGTGTATTTTAATAAATATGTGTTTGCATATTTTAACAAATGTACATTTGTGTATTTTAATAAGTCTGTATTTAGGCATTTTAATAAGTATCCTTGTGCATATTTCAATAAGTATGCATTTATATTTTTAATAAATATGTATTGTTATACTTTAACACATATAGTTGCATATTGTCTGTAATGTATATTAATTTTCACATATACGGGGCGAACAGGCATGTACACACCGATATCCCACGTCATTAGTCACGAGAGTAAAGTGCCAACGAAATCCACCCCAGCAGCCCTGGGACGAATCACCATGAGACACTGTGGACTCTGAGCAACAACCTGAGGGTTTAGGAGGGGAGGGGGTGGGGGTTGGGCGAGCCTGGTGGTGGGTATTGAGGGGGGCACGTACTGCATGGAGCACTGGGTGTGGGGCAGGGGCAATGAGTCTTGGAGCCCTGACAAAATAAAATTAAATTAAAAACATTAAAAAGCTGACGGTAAAGAGCGTTGCCTGAGGACCAGCGTCCTGGGTGGGATATGAGAACAGCACAGGTCCTTTTGAAAACAGTGGGACGTGGGAGCCAGAACGTCTGCTGGTAAGTATTTAACCTAGAGAAACGAAGAGGGGCAAAAAGACCCCTACGTTGGAACCACCCTACTCTCGGGCATAATGCCCCAAATGCCCTAAACCTTTCCACAAACATAGGCCAACAAACGTATGTGAGGATATATGTGCATTTTAATAAATACGTGTTTATATATTTTGACAAATGTGCATTTGTGTATTTTAATAAGGGTGTATTTAGGTATGTTAATAAGCGTGTTTGTGAGCATTACAAAAATGTTTGAGAGTGGCTCTCTCCTTCCCGCTGGGCGGTCTTCTTTGCTCCTTTGCAGGCACCTGCCCTCTCTCCCCGCTCTGGGGACGTGTCCCCGGCAGGTGGCCCACACCACCTTCCCCCACCCCTTGGATGATGTCACCTGCAAATAACAGGGACCGCACTCTCTGATCTCACTCTGCACACCTGTGGGACCCACGATCAGAGGATTCCTGTGCCACAAACGGGTTCTGCGATCCAGGCCCGGCTTTCTGCCACGAATCATGGCCATTCCCACTTTTGCACCTGCCACAGGGACAGCATAAGGAAACACGAGCGTGGGTCCCAAACAATCCTTTTCTGACTTAAATTAGAAAAGGCGAGGATTTGGTGCCATCTAGTGGGCTCGACGTGCTCTCGAGTCCTAGAACAAGGTATTGATCGCGAATGCAGAGAAGGCTCGGACCACCTCAATTAAGGTCAAGGAATCCCAGAATCCTATTTTTTTCCCCCAATATGATTGCAAACCGGAGTTCAAAATGTTGACGACTGTACTTTTTCTAATTAAAGGGAGTCTTGGCTTTAATAGGTACGGAGTCTGCTTTTGGGATCATAACAATGGATGGGGACTAGAGACAGGGGCCCCTCGCTTGCAGGACAATGGGAATGTATCAGAATTCATACAGAACTGTGTCTTTAAAACAGTTACGTTTATGTTATGGGGAAATGGCCATAAAAAAAGAAATTGAGAGGGGAAAAAAATGAGGGAGCAAACCTCCCCCAAGAAAAACTCCTGGGCACGCAGACGAGCCCTGACGTACCTGTGTGCATGTAGCCGAGGAGACCGTTCGAACCCCCGTCCCTTCTTTAAAAGCCACCTTCCCCAGAGCGGAAGATGTGGGGATGGGGAGCAGGTAGACGGTGCCAGGCCCCCATAGAAGCTACTCCCGGAATGCAGAACGACAGCTTGCAGGGAACACATACAACCAACCCTCCTCTCTTCATTTTTCCTACTTAAGTATCGATTACAGAATGACCTTCAATGGATCTTTAATTTCCTAAGAAGAAACACCGACAGAACCAACCCTCTTCTTTCTCTCCTAAGATTGATCCTAGAACGTATGGATCTTTAATTTCTCAGAGAAGGAACGTTCCTCTTCCGCCAGCGTTACTGACGTAGAATGGACACATCAAATTGTATTTCTTTGTAGGGTGTACAGTCTGAGGATTCGATACCCGTAGACACCGTGAAATGAGCCCCGTAATCCAGTTAATTAGTATATGCACTTCACACCTGCTCGTCCCCATACTTGGGTTCGCTCTCTCTGTCTGACAAATAAATAAGATCTTAAATCATCATTATAATAATAACCATGCTGTGCATTAGATTCCAAGGAATTCTCCCCAATCACTGCACATTTCTGCCTCTGACCTGCGTCTCCCCACATCCCCACAACCTGGCCCCTGGCAGCCATCATCCCGCTCTTGGCTTCTAGGGCTTTAACTTATTGTGGACTGCGTACATAAAGGATACACCTCGTGTGTCTCAGGTGATGCCCTCAAGGTCCATCCATGTGGTCCCAAGAGGCAAGACCGAATAATGTTCCATCGTATGTCTGTCCCACATTATCTTCATCCATTCATGCCCCATGATGCTCTCCCTTGAAGGCCACGGGGAGGGGTTGCTTGGTGAACTCCCCGAGTTAGCAGGAGGGACGATGCCATCGGGAAGAACAAATACTCTTCTCTTGTACACACACACCCTACATCTTCTGTATCCGCTCATCCATTTATGGACACGGGGTTTGCCTCCATATCTTGGCTATTGTAAATAACGCTGCCAAAGAACATAGCGGTGTATATATCTTTCTGCATTAATGTTTTCACTGGGGGTGCGGGGTAAATACCCAGGTGTGGAATTGCTACATCATGTGGGCTTTCGATGTTTAATTTTTGAGGAACCCACAGGGTGTTTTGCTAAGTGAAATAGGTCAGACGGAAGAAGACAAGTGCCCTATGGTTTATCTTATATGTGGTCTCTAAGAAACGGTATAGATGAACAAGCAGAGAGTCAGAAATCCAGAGGACATATGGAGGTTCCTCAAAAAGTTGAAAATAGAGCTACCCTATGGCCCAGCAATCTCAGTACCGGGTATTTACCCTAAAAATACAAATGTGGTGATCCGAAGGGGCACGTGCACCCAAATGTTAAGAACAGCAATGTCCATAATAGCCAAACTATGGAAAGACCCTAGATGCCCATCAACAGATGAATGGATAAAGAAGAGGTGTTTTATACACACACACACACATACACACACACACACACACACACACACACACACACACAATGGAATATTATGCAGCCATCAAGAGAAACGAAATCTGGCCATTTGCAACGACGTGGATGGAACTGGA
>JAQQSY010008108.1:0-10066 GCA_028646535.1 Procyon lotor | reverse complement strand
CGACAAGATCAGGGCAAGTTCTTTAGGGCTGATGAAGACTTCTGTAGTGTTTGCGGTGGATGAGAAAGAACCTGGCTATGGGGGTGGAAGGAAGGAGGTCATGCTGGGGAAAAATAAGAATGGGGAAAGGAAGATGAAAGACTAAGTAAGAGAGAGACTGACAAGGGCTGTGGCAACTCTTTGCACCAGGGATGGGTAAGGCTAGAAATGACAGATATAGAGCTTGCAGACCAAAGGGACTGTGTGTCACTAAAAAATAAGAAAGAACTGACCAAGACAGAGGCAGAGTTTAACTTATGATACATCAGGCTCCCAAAGAAATGTTAGTTAACTGAAATCATTCATCAAGATCCAACTGGCTGGCACAGTCAAGGAAGATATCTACCAATTTATCTACCATTTTTATCTGGAGAACAAAATTGAAGTAAAATAAACTTTAAACAGAAAGTTGCCAGATAAAGGGAGGACTTAAGGTGGTGGAGTAGTCAGGGACCCTGGGCTTGCCTGGTCCCTCGAATACAACTAGAGCAACATCAAATCATTTTGAACAACTAGGAAATCGATCTGAGGACTAAGAAAAGAATCTGCACAACTGGAAGGAGAGAATGTGCTGATGCAAGGTTTGGGGCTATGAACTGGGAGAGAGAAAAGCTGTGGTGGCACAAAGGGTAGGGAGCACTTTTCATGGAGCCAAGTCAGGGAGAGAGAGAGAGAGCAGGGGAGCAAGCAGCACATAGGGCCTGCACAACATGCTGTGGTGAGGGGATCCCCTGAGTTGCCCTGAGAGAGATCCTACCCTTTTTTTTTTTTTTTTTTTTTAGATTTTAATTATTTATTTGATAGAGAGCAAGAGAGAGAGCAAGAGAGAGAGAGAAAACATGAATAGGAGGAAGGGGCAGAGGGAGAAGTTGACTCCCCCTGAGTTGGGAGCCTGCTGTGGGACTGGATCCCAGGACTCTGGGTTCATGACCTGAGCCAAAAGCAGCCTCTTAAGAACCAACTTAGCCACCCAGGAGCCCTGATCACACCCCCTCCTGGAATACATTTGGAAGAGGGCATATTGCCTCTCCAATGACAAAGGGCCTTCTGGGAGCCTTTGAGCATCCGTTCAACAGCAGGCGACAGAGGCACACACGGAGGGCAGATAACCTGGTCCCAGCTTTTCACTGATCATCACAATAGACTCCAATCACTGTGTTTGTGCACTGTGGGACTGCTTTTCTGGGACAGAACGGTGCTCAGGTGCTCAGTGCTCAGTGAAGCACTGTGAGGCCTTCCTCTGGGGCAGGCAAGTGGGTCCATGCCTTGCTGTGCTCTTTAAGATTTGGAGTTTTGAATCCCAGCCACTGGCCAAAGATAAAACATAGGAGAACTGTGGTGCCAACCATGGCAACAGCCCAGGCATGGACAGGTTGAGGGCAGAGATTTGATAAAAGTCTAGGACACAGGAGGGGAGACTATTCCCTTTCCTGTGAGGGCCTCCTGAACAGCAGTAGCCACAGGTTCCCCTCCCGCAGGGAGAGGGTGGGGTGATGCCATCCTCCAACCCTCCAACCCCATCAGCACAGTCTGACTTCAGAGAGAAACACAGCAGCTCCAATGGAGTCTAGAGTCACTTATACCAAATTCTCCACCACCTGAGCCAAGCAGGGGCATCTTTACCAGGGCAGGTCTCACTGTTAGCCTACGTAGTGGGCCTCTCTCCCAGAGGAGCAATGCAGGCCCCCTCGAATGTACCAAGTCTACCCTTACAGAGTGTTCCAAAGCATCAGCTTCAGTTCTGGTGAAAATAGGACCAGGATTTCTTTTAATTTTTTTTTCTTTTTTTTTTTTATCTTTTCTCTTTGCTTTCAGGATTATAGTTTTTCATTCGTCTCTTTGCTTTTTTCGTTCCTTTTCCTCTTCTCTTTTCTTAGATCAGGACTTTTTTTTTTTAATCAGGCCTATCTTAAGCAAATCAAAACACACTAGCTCAAAGTCCAAACACTCCTCAATGCTAGCAAGGAGGAACTCTGTAGGGGACTGACCTGTGGCCAAAACACAACAGAAAGGTGTGCACAGCATACACCAGAAATACTTCCTGAGGAGCCAGACCCTGGACAGTATATGATTCCTTCTTAATACCATATTACTCTCAGGAGCAGGAAACATAACCAGCTTTCATTATACTCAAAAGACAGAAACCCAGACATAATAACAAGAAGGAGGAATTCCCCCCAAAACACAGATTAAGAGGAAATCACAGCCTCGATTTGTTCAAAACAAATATAAGCAATATATCTGAATAAGAATTTAGGTTACCAGTCATGTTGACTATGGGCTTGAAAGAAGCATAGAAGACACCAGAGAAACCCTGGATGTATACATAAAAGACCTAAAAACTTGTCATGCAAAATGTAAAACAAAACAAAAAACATGCTATAACTGAGAAGCAAAACCGACTGGATGTAATCACAATGAGGACAAAAAAGTAGAGAATCAAATAGGTGATATATAAAATAAAATTATAAAAAATAATGAGGCTGAAAAAAGGGAAAGAAAACAGATCACCAATATAGACTTAGAGAATTCAGCAATTCCACAAAGCACAATAATATCTGTATTGTAGGAGTCCCAGATCAAGTTCAAGAGGCATAGAAATCTCCCCTCAAAATCAGCAAAAAACAGGTCAACATGACAACGTATCACAGTGAAATCTGCAAAATACAAAGAGAAAGAGAGAATTCTGAAAGCACCTATGGGAGAAAGGTCTTTAACCTACAAGGGTAAACACATAAGACTGACAGAAGACCTGGCAGGCCAGAAAGGAGTGGCCTGATATTTTGATGCTAAATGGGAAAAATATGCAGCCAAGAATACTTTATCCAGTAAGTACATCATTCAGAATACGAGAGATAAAGAGTTTTCCAGACAAGTAAAATCTAAAGGAGTTCAGAAACAATAAATCAGCTTTGCAAGAAATATTAAAGGGGACCCTTTGAGTGGCAAAGAGAGATCAATAGAAACAAAGACTAGAAAGGAACAGAGATAATGTACAGGAACAGTGCCTTTACAGGTAATACAATGGCACTAAATTCATATCTACCAATAATTACTCTGAATGTAAATGGACCAATTGAAAGATAGAAGGTTATCAGAGTGGATAAAAAAACAAGATCCACTGATATGCTGCCAACAAGAGACTCATTTCAGACCCACCAAAGGCATCTTCAGATTGAAAATGAGGCAGTGGAAAACCATCTATCAAGCTAATAGAAATCAAAAGAAAGCTGGAGTAGCCATACTTATATCAGACAAACTAGATTTTAAACCAAAGACTATATGTAATAAGAGATGAAGAAGGGCAATACATCATAATAAAGGAATCTATCCAACAAGAAGATCTAAAACTTGTCAATATTTATGCCCCCAACTTGGGAACAGCCACATATATAAACTGATTAATAACAAACTTAAACACATTGATAATAATACAATAATAGTAGAGGACTATAACACCCCATTTACAGCAATAGACAGACCATCAAAGCAGAAGATCAACAAGGAAACAAGGGCTTTGAATGACACACTGGACCAGATGGACTTAACAAACATATTCAGAACATTTCATCCTAAAGCAGGAAAATATGCATTATTTTTGAGTGCACACAGGATTACATCCAGTAAAGATCACATACTGGGTCACAAATCAAGCCTCAACAAGTACAAAAAGATTGAGATCATACCATGTATATTATCAGACCACAACACTTTGAAACTTAAAGTCAACCACAAGAAATAATTTAGAAAACCCACAAATATATGGAGGCTAAAGAACATCCTACTAAAGAATCAATGGGTTATCCAGGAAATTAAAGAAAGAAAAAAAAAATACATGGAAGCAAATGAAAATGAAAACATGACAGTCCAAAATCTTTGGGATGCAGCAAAGGCAGTCATAAGAGGGAAGCATATAGCAATGCAGGCCTTCCTCAAGAAATAAGAAAAGTCTCAAGTATACAATGTTACTTGTATACTTACACCTAAAAAATCTGGAAGAAGAACAGCAAATAAAGCCAAAAACCAGCAGAAGGGAAATAATTAAGATTAGAGCAGAAATAAATGATATAGAATTTTTTAAAAAGTAGATCAACAAAACTAGGAGCTGGTTCTTTGAAAGAATTAACAAAATTAGTAAACTCCTAGCCAGACTTATCAAAAAGAAAAGAGAAAGGACCCAAATTAATAAAATCATGAATGAAAGAGGAAAGATCACAACTAACCCTGCAGAAATCCAAACAATTATAAGAAAATATTATGAAAAATTATATGCCAACAAATTAGGCAATCTGGAAGAAATGGATAATTCTTAGAAATATTTAAACTACCAAAACTGAAATAGGAAGAAATAAAAAGTTTGAACAGACCCAGAACCAGCAAAGAAATTGAATCAGTAATCAAAAATCTCCCAACAAACAAGAGTCCAGGGCTGGCTGGCTTCCCAGGGGAATTCTACCAAACATTTAAAGAAGAATTAATACCTATTCTTCTGACACTGTTTCAAAAATAGAAAAGGAAGGAAAACTTCCAAACTCTATGAGGTCAGCATTACCTTGATTCCCAAACCAGAAAAAGACCCCACTAAATAGGAGAACTACAGACCAATATCCCTGATGAACATGGATGCAAAAATTCTCACCAAAATACTAGCCAATTGAATCCAACATTACATTAAAAAGATTATTCACCATGATCAAGTGGAATTTATTCCTGGGTTGCAGGGGTGGTTCAATATCCAAAAATCAAACCATGTGATAAACCACATTAATAAAAGAAAAGTAAGAACCATATGATCCTCTCAAAAGATGCAGAAAAAAAGCATTTGAGAAAATACAGCATCCTTTTTTGATAAAAACCCCCAACAAAGTAGGGATAGAAGGAACACACCTCACTATCATAAGAGCCATATACAAAAGACCCACAGCTAATATTATCCTCAATGGGGAAAAACAGAGAGCCTTTCCCCTAAGGTCAGGAATGTGACAGGGATGTCCACTTTAACCACTGTTCAACATAGGACTGGAAATCCTAGCCTTAGTAATGGAATAACAAAAAGAAATAAAAGGCATCTAAACTGGCAAGGAAAAGTCAAACTTTCACTCTGCAAATGACTTTATACTCTACATAGAAAACCAAAAAGAGCCCATCAAAAAATTGCTAAAAATAATACACAAATTCAGCAAAGTCACAGGATATAAAATCAAGGTACAAAAGTCTGTTGCATTTCTACACACCAATAACGAAGTAGCAGAAACAGAAATCAAGAAATCAGTCCCATTTATAATTATACCATAAGATTGCTAGAAATAAACTTAACCAAAGAGGTAAAAGATCTAGACACTGAAGACGACAGAACACTTATGAAAGAAATTGGGGAGGAAAGAAAGAAATGGAAAGACACTCCATGCTTATGGATTAGAACAAATATTGTTAAAATTTTCTAAAATACAGAATGTCTATATTATCCAAAACAATCTACACATTCAAAGCAATCCCTATAAAAATAACACCGAGATTTTTCACGAGCTGGGAAAAACAATTCTAAAATTTGTGTGGAAGCAGAAAAGACCTGAATAGCCAAAACAATATTGAAAATGAAAAGCAAAATGGTAGCACCACAATCTCAGACTTCAAGCTTTATTACAAAGCTGTAATCAGCAAAACAGTACAGTACTGGCACAAAAGCAGACAAACAGATCAATGGAACAGAATAGAGAGCCCAGAAATGGACCCACAATTGTATGGCTAACTAATCTTTGACAAAGCAGGAAAGACCATCCAAAGGAAAAAAGACAGTCTCTTCAACCAATGGTGCTGAGAAAACTGGACAGTGACAAGGAGAAGAATGATACTGGACCTCTTTCTTACACCATAAACAAAAATAAATTCAAAATGGAGGGAAGACCTAAATATAAGACAGGAAAGCATCAAAACCTACAGGAGAAAACAGGCAGCAACCTCTTTGACCTGGCAAATTCTTACTAGATACATTTCTGGAGGCAAGGGAAACAAAAGCAAAAATGAGCTAATGGGACCCCAACATGATAAAAAGCTTCTGTACAATGAAGGAAATAATAAAACTAAAGGTAACGGGTAGAATGAAGAAGATTTTTGCAATGACATATCTGATAAAGGATTAGTATCTAAAATATATAAAGAACATATACAACAAAACACTAAAAAAAAAAAACAAACCCAATTAAAAAATGGGCAGAAGACAAAACAGACATTTCTCCAAAAACATACAGATAGCTAAAAGCCACATGAAAAGATGCTCAACATCACTCAGCATCAGGGAAATACAAATCAAAACCACAATGAGATATGACCTCTCACCTGTCAAAATGGCTAAAATTAACAACTCAGAAAACAAGAGATGTTGGTGAGGATGCAGAGGAAGGGGACTTTTGCACTATTAGTGAGAATGGAAACTGTTGTGGCCACTCTGAAAAACAGTATGGAGGTTCTTCAAAAAGGTAAAAATAAAACTACCCTATTACCCAGGAATTGTGCTACTAGGTATTTATCCAGAGGATACAAAAATGCTGAATCGAAGGGGCACATGCACCCCAATGTTTATAGCAGCATTATCAACAATAGCCAAGTTATGTAAAGAGCCCAAATGTCTATCAACTGATGAATGGATAAAGAGGTGGCATATAGAGAGAGTGGAATATTAGCCATCAAAAGGAATGAAATTTTGCCATATGCAACAATGTGGATGGAACTAGAGTATATTACGCTAAGAGAAATAAGTCTGCCAGAGAAAGACAAATACAAGATTTTACTCATATGTAGAATTTAAGAAACAAAACAGATGAACACAGGGGAAGGGGAGGAAAAATAAGATAAAAACAGAGGGAGACAGACCATAAGAAACTCTTAAAAACAGAGAACAAACTGAGGGTTGCAGGAGGGGATAGGCTAAACAGGTGATGACCATTAAGGAAGGCACTGTTGGATTTAGCACTGGGGGTTATATGTAAGTGATGAATCACTAAACTGTATTTTTGAAACCAATACTACACTATATGTTAACTAACTTAAATTTAAATTAAAAAATAAAGTGAAATTGCCAGGTAAAATATAGGATGCCCAGTTATAACTGAATTTCAGATAAATAGGGAAAAATATTTTTAGTATAAGTATGACCTATACAATATATAAGACATATTCATACTACAAAACTGTTAATTATTTACCTGAAATTCAAATGTAACTGGAACCCTTGGTTATTTTTTTGTTTTGTTTGCTCACTGTGGTGAGGCTATTTCAATTAGATAGAGGCTATTCTGAGTAACAGCACCATGCAGAAAATAGAAAAATGTGGCCAAAAGAATAAAGAAAGTGCACTGGGTCCTGATTATATAAAGGAACTAAGACAGTGTTAAGGGAGCAACAAAGAAGAATAAAACAAAAACACTTTTTAAAAGTTTCCTTGGAGAAATAAAATATGTCCTCTTAAATATTAACTAATAATAAAGGGCAGTATATAAATGAAGGACTAATCAGAAAAAGGACTAATCAGTTTCATTTAGCACAGAGAAAAGTTAAGCTAACCCTCGAAAGAAAAACAGTTCCTTGTAGAACTCTCATACTCCAAAGGGTAGAAAGAAGAGTGTCAAGAGAACAACACTAATAAAGAATGTCAGAGAGAGTAACAAAACTGGGTGGAGGGGAAATAAAAAATGAGAAGCATTGGATGTATATTTCCTTCTGCATTGGCATAAACCAAGAGGTAAAGCATTAGACAAGGAGATAAGAAAAGATGCTGATTTAGGGACATACAACACTTCATTCATTTATCCAGTAACTCCTTTATTTAAAATTTATTGGATGTTCACCAGGTGGAGAAACCAAGAGTGGACCAAGTAAGCCAAAACAAACTGATGTGCAAATGGGTAGTTAAAAAAAAAAAAAAAAAAAAAGGTGTAAGAGAAATGGGACCAAGTTGCTGAGGACCTTAATTGTGGTCAATCTCATGAAAGAGAGATATCAATCTATTTTTTTTGGATCTAATTTTCTAGAGAATAATTCTGTTAATATTGAATGGATTTGTTTGTAAATCTTAAAAATACAAGGTATACTAAAAGATAAATTTTAAAATTTAAAATTTGGTCAACTGGGCAAAATGGCAGAGGTGTAGGAGGCTGAGATAGTGTCAGATCCCAGAAGTTCATCTAGAGTTATCAAACCATTCTAAAAGCCTGCAAACTCAACGAGAGAGAAGAGAGGAAGAACAGAAATTCTAGAAACAGAAAATCAACCACTTTCCGAAAGGCAGAACATGTGGAAAAAGTAAATCCAAAGCGACAGGAAGAGAGACCTCAGCGGGAGAGGCTGGCTCCTGGAAGCCACAGAGCCATGGAGCACAATCGGAACTCTTAGTCTGCTCCACTGAGGGACATCACACCAGAGGCTAAGCGAGGGTTTAGCCCTTACCAAAACAGTGTGGTTTCAGGACCCGTGGGATCAGAGAGGGACCCGGGATGTCCAAGTGCAGCAGAGCTCCCAGGTACTGGGGCGGAGAAGCTGGTGGCAGAGAAGGAGCCATGTAGGGCACTATTAGCTCGGGTTTACCTTGCCCTGTGATCTGAGGTACAGACGAGCCACTATTCAAGCAGGGACCCCACAGGAGACAGCTCTGGAGAGACACCTTCCTTCCTCCTGCAGGAGGAGTGGTGTGGGAGTGCCAGGAATCTGCTGGGTTTGGAGACTCCACATGGTGCTGCACATGCCATAGATAGAGGCTATCTGCCACGGGTTAGCTGAGCACAGAGCACGGGCCGCACACAAGGGAGACAGGAGTTATTGACTGCTTCCCTCTGAGGGCGTGCTGGGGAGTGGGGCACCGAGCCGTCGGCTCCTCTGGGCCGGAGACTGGGAGGCTGCCATTTTCATTCCCAGCCTCCAGGGCAGTATGGAAAGTGTTCAGGGAACAAAGACTCCCAAGAGCAGACCTGAGCAAAGTGCTTAGCCCAACCCCTGGCAAAGGCGGTACAATTCCACTTCAGGCAAAGACATTTGAGAAACACGGCAATGGGCCCCTCCCCCACAAGATCAGTGAGAATATCCAGCCAAGACCTAGTTAATCAATCAGTGAAAACTGCAGAACTCCAGAATATTTTTCTCTCTAAATCATCTATTCTTATTTGATAAAATGACAAGGCAGAAAAGCATTTGACAAAGTACAACATCCTTTCCTGATCAAAATTCTTCACAGTGTAGGCATAGAGGGTACATTCCTCAACATCATCAAGGCCATCTATGAAAAACCCACAGCGAATATCATGCTCAGCTTTTCCCCTGAGATCAGGAACACGGCAGGGATGCCCACTATCTCCACTGCTATTCAACATGGTACTAGAAGTCCTAGCCTCAGCAATCAGACAACAAAAAGAAATCAAAGGCATCCAAATTGGCAAAGAAGATGTCAAACTCTCACTCTCTCAGATGATATGATATTTCATGTGGAAAACCCAAAAGACTCCACTCCAAGACTGCTAGAATTCGTACAGGAATTCAGTCAAGTATCAGGATATAAAATACATGCACAGAAATCAGTTGCACTTCTACATACCAAAGCAAGACAGAAGAAAAAGCAATTACAGAGTCAGTCCCATTTACAATTGCACCCAAAACCATAAGATTCCCAGGAATAAGCCTAACCAAAGAGGCAAAGAATCTGTACTCAGAAAAATACAAAGTGCTCATGAAAGAAATTGAGGAAGACACAAAGAAATGGAAAAACGTTCCATGCTCATGGATCGGAAGAACAAATATCTTTCAAAATGTCTATTCTACCTAGAGCAATCTACACATTTAATGCAATCCCTATCAAAATACCATCAATTTTTTCAAAGAAATGGAACAAATAATCCTAAAATTTATATGGAACCAGAAAAGACCATGAATAGCCAGAGGAATGTTGAAAAAGAAAACCAAAGTCGGCGGCATCACAATTCCTGACTTCAAGCTCTATTACAAAGCTAAAATATTTAAGACAGTGTGGTACTGGCACAAAAAC